>SJYA01000663.1:1946369-2182271 GCA_006410615.1 Neotragus moschatus
AGTTGAAAAAATGTTCCATCCTAATGTACAGTGTTAATACAGGGTATTGGTTGTGGGTATTGGTATTGGTTATATATATATTAATATATTCTTCACACGTTTCTGTAAATCTAAAACTTCTAAAGTAAAAAGTTTTTTTGAAAAAAAAAAAAGGAAAATAGTAGATAATGAGATCTGGAGGACAACAGAATTAAATGCTGAATGGGAATGGCCATGAGGAATGATTGGAGGGAACAATTACTCCCTAATTTGTACACCGTAAGAATTGAACCAGACAAGATGAGGAAAGGTGGAAAGTCAACTTGGGAAACCTCTTTAATGGGTGATAAGGAGGTACTCCCTTTCTCGAACCAGAGGAGCCAAACTCCTCTGCACCCTGCCCCTCCCTCATGGATGTACAAAGGTGGTACATCTGTGATGTCAAGCCATGTCAGGGCTACCACTGGCCGGAGGAATTTCTTGCTGACCAATCAAAGCTGATGATTGTGGGTCTTCATTGTCTTGGGAAGGTACATATAGAGATGCCAGGTGCCTTGGTGTAAGCCACTGTTGCTACAACATGGCAGACCTAATTGAGGAAGTGAAGGAGGAGGAGTCAGAGATTGAGATAGTGTTAATTTGGAGCAAGTAATCTCAAAGGCTAAAGGAAGGAAGAGAAAGATGTCTGATCAGACCAAGGATTTGGACAGTGAGAAGGTCAGATTACCTTACTCATGTTTTTCCTCTTCATCCCCTACCCGAGACATATCGTGTCCTTGCTTGGCACAAAACCCCTCCTCAATGCACATGCGTTCTCTCAAAGTTCTCCTTCCCAACCCCCTTCACTAATGTCTTTCTGGATGACGTTGTTTTCTCACCAGATACAAAACCTCATGGGGAAGGTAAAATCAACCCTTCAGCAGAATCCGGACAGGAATAAGAAAGGGAAGTCGACGATACTAGTCTTCTACCACAACATGCAGAATTAAAAAAAGAATGAAAATCAGCTGATGGCAGATGAATAAACCCTGGAGGATTCTTCCAACACTTCTGACAATTCTCCAAGTAAGCCCCTGTGCCCACCTAGAGCCCAAGACACTGAGCAATCTGCTGTTACTCCAGGAAAAGCACTGGCAGAATAGTTGTTTGTGCAAGGATCAAACATACAATGATGGTCCCCTCTGTACAGACCAAAGTACTCAGATGTTGATGATTAAAGTATCAACAAGCCGTAAAAAGATGCATGTATCTGTTTTTCTGATAATGGGGAGGGAAGGAAGGGAAGGGTCAGGTGTGTGAGAGGGAGGAAGATGGGATCCTTTCAGGTTAGGGCCCAGACCAGCCAGTCCATACTGACTCTGGGAGTGAGGACTGGGTGAAGACTGAGAACTGCAGACTGATGATTTCTGAGCACTGAGGATGGGTTCCTGAACACTTCATCCCACTGGTGAGAAGGAAAATGACGTGGTATTTCTGTATGACTCAGAGGTCCAATCTGGGGAGAGGGGTAATGTAGGGGTGGTGGCTCTGTGTAATAACCATATTCCACTTTAGATGTTTGACAATTGAGTTTTTAGCTCTCATCAATTTCTGTTCCTCTTCTGGCCCACATTTGGGCAAGCTGATAAAAAGAGCCAGGGAATAAGTGAATAAAGGGGCATGAAATAGAAACAGATATACCTAATATTAACCATTGGAATCATTGCCTTGCTATATTTCCCATAGCCAAAACATCCATTACCCCCAAATATCCCCTACTGCACATGGATAATCTGACCCAATGAGTAATAAAATTAAGTCTTTGCACCTATAATCACCTTTAAAATATGAGACCCTATGGACCTTTTCCCCTAGCTGCAATCACACTTTTCACCTCACTTGTTTTTAAAAAGATTCAATCGCAATGAAAGCAGGGTCTTCACAGATTGAAATACATTATAGGAAACCAACTTAGCAAGGTGTGATTATCCCAACTTCTGCTGCACTTAACAAATTTTACCTGATCTTAAAGCTGTAAAACAAGAACAGGGCCTCAGTGTCAATTTGTACCCTTGGTGTCATGGCCCCACTCACTAGGGCTCCATGTATTTTGTTGATAATATTGCTTCCAATGAATAACTGGCAAATACTTTTCAGTCACAGCAAAACATTTGGCTAGCATGCTGTTTTCACTACCTATTTCAACAACTTCTCAGCTACACTTAACCTTCACCTTCAAAGGGAAACGATACACCTTCACCTGTCTACTCAATGGGCCCAGTGTCCACACCTGCCATCTCACACAGGCTTTGAAGGCAATATTTTCACCAGCTTTAGCTTTTTCCAGGTACACAAATAGGACCTCACACTGATGACATCCTCCTCTGAGGAGATTCCTATGACACACATGCTACACAATACCACCACTTCAGTTAAGTTCCTGAAAATTATTTGGTAAATGCTAGACTGCAATACATCAAAAAGCTCATACACCATGATCAAGCTGGATGTAATCCAGGGATGCAAGGATTCTTCCATATATGGAAATCAATCAATGTGATACAACACAGTAACAAATTGAAACATAAAAATCATCTGAGGGATGTCCCTGGTGGTCCAGTGGTTAAGAATCCACCTTGCTATGCAGGGGACGCAGGTTCGATCCCTGGTCGGGGAACTAAGATCCCACATGCCATGGAATAGGAGAGCAGGCGCCACAACTAGGGGGCCTGTGTGCTTCCAGGAAAGATCCCACATGTCACAACCCAGTCCTGCTGCAGCCAAATAAATAAATATACATTTAAAAAAAAATCATCTGAAAATCTCAATTGATGTAGAAAAAGCCTTTGACAAAATTCAGCACCTATTTATGATTAAAACTCTTCAAAAAATGGGCATAGAAGGAACCTAGCTCAACATAGTAAAGACCATATATGATTGCCCTACAGCAAACATTAATATCAATGGTGAAAAACTGAAAGAATTCTCACTAAGATCAGGAACAAGACAAGGGTGTCCACTTTCACCACTATTATTCAACATAGTTCTGGAGTCCTAGTTACAGTAATCAGAGAAGAAACAGAACTAAAAGGAACCCAGATCAGAAAAGAAGAAGTAAAGTTCTCACTGTTTGCAGATGATATGATACTGTACTTAAAACACCCTTAAGATACTATCAGAAAATTACTGGAGCTAATCAGTGAATTTAGCAAACTTGTAGGATACAAAATCAGTACACAGAAATCAATTGCATTTCTATATAGTAACAATGAAAAATCAGAGAGAGCAATTAAGGAATCAATCCCATTCACCACTGTAAGGAAAAGAATTAAATATATAGGAATAAACTTACCTAAGGAGATGAAAGAACTATACACAGAAAATTTTAAGACACTAACGGAAGAAACCAAACATAAACAGATGGAGAGATATTCCATGTTCTTGGGTTGGAAGAATCAATATTGTGAAAATGACTATGCTACCAAATGTAATCTACACACTCAGTGCAATACCTATCAAATTACCGATGGCATTTTTCACAGAAATAGAACAAAAATTTTCACAATTCATATGGAAACACAAAATACCCCAGATAGCCAAAGCAGTCTTGAGAAACAACAATGGAGCTGGAGGAATCAACCTTCCTGACTTCAGATAAAACTACAAAGCTATAGTCATCACGACAAAATTGTACTGGCACACACACACACAAAAAAAAAAACTAAAGAAATATAGAGCAAAGGAAGAAGATAGAAAGTCCAGAAATAAACCCATGCACCTATAGGTACCTTATTGTTGACAAAGCAGGCNTTCAGATAAAACTACAAAGCTATAGTCATCACGACAAAATTGTACTGGCACACACACACACAAAAAAAAAAACTAAAGAAATATAGAGCAAAGGAAGAAGATAGAAAGTCCAGAAATAAACCCATGCACCTATAGGTACCTTATTGTTGACAAAGCAGGCAGGAATATACAATGGGGAAAAGACAGCCTCTTCAATAAATGGTACTGGGCAAACTGGACAGCTACATGTAAAAGAATGAAATTAGAACACTTCCTAACACCATACAGAAAGATAAACTTGAAATGGATTAAANACAGAATGGTACTGGCACAAAAAAAGAGAAATAGAGACCAAAGGAACAAGACAGAAAGTCCAGAAATAAACCCATGCACCTATAGGTATCTTATTTTTGACAAAGCAGGCAGGAATATACAATGGGGAATAGATAGCCTCTTCAATAAATGGTGCTGGGCAAACTGGACAGTTACATGTAAAAGAATGAAATTAGAACACTTCCTAACACCATACAGAAAGATAAACTTGAAATGGATTAAAGACCTAACTGTAAGACCAGAAACTAGAAAACTCTTAGAAGAAAACATAGGCAGAACACTCGATGACATAAATCAAAGAAGATCCTCTATGATCCACCTCCTAGAGTAATGGAAACAAAAATCAAAGTAAACAAGTGGGACCTGATTAAACTTAGAATCTTTTGCACAGCAAAGGAAACTATAAGCAAGGTGAAAAGACAATCCTCAGAATGGAAGAAAATAACAGCAAATGAAACAACTGACAAAGGCTTAATTTCCAAAATATACAAAGAGCTCATATAACTCAACATCAGAAAAACAAACAACCCAGTGAAAAACTGGGAAAAAGACCTACACAGACATTTCTCCACAGAAGACATACAGATGACCAACAAACACCTGAAAAGATGCTCAACATCGCTCATTATCAGAGAAATGCAAATCAAAACCACAATGAGATATCACCTCATACCAGTCATGATGTACATCATCAAAGTCTGCAAACAATAAATGCTGGAGAGGGTGTGGAGAAAAGGGAAAGCTCTTGCACTGTTGGTCAGATTGAAAACTGACACAGTCACTATGGAAGACGGTATGGCGATTCCTTAAAAAACTAGGAATAAAAGCACCATATGACCCAGCAATCCCACTCCTAGCCATATACCCTGAAGAAAGCAAAATTGAAAGAGACACATGTATCCCATTGTTCACTGCAGCACAATTTACAACAGCTAGAACAAGGAAGCAACCTAGATGTCCACTGACAGAAGAAGGCGTAAAGAAGTTGTGGTACACATACACAATGGAATATTACACAGCCATAAAAAGGAACACATTTGAGTCCGTTCTAATGGGGTGGATGAACCTAGAACCTATTATACAGAGTGAAGTAAGTCAAAAGGAGAAAGATAAATATCATATTTTAACGCATATGTACAAAAACTAGAAAAATGGTACTGAAGACTTCTTTTACAGGGCAGCAATGGAGAAACAGACATAGAGAATAGACTTATGGACATGGGGAGAGGGGAGGAAAAGGTGAGATGTATGGAAAGAGCAACATGGAAACTTAAATTGTCATATGCAAAATAGAGAGACAATGGGAATTTGCTGTATAACTCAGGAAACTCAAACAGGGGTTCTGTATCAACCTAGAGGGGTAAGATGGGGAGAGAGATAGGAGGGAGGTGCAACAGGGAGGAGATATAAGTATACCTATGGGTGATTCATGTTGAGGTTAGACAGAAAAAAAAACAAAATTTAGTACAGCAATTATCCTTCAGTTAAAAAATAAATTAAAATAAAGAAATATAAAAAATTGTCATAGCAAAGAGGAACCTAACAAGGCATAATATGAAATGACTAAATTTAGTTTAGTATCCTAGATGGATACTAGGACAGCAAAAGGACATTAGGCAAAAACCAAGGAAACCTGAAAATGTTCCAGAAAAACATCTATTTCTGCTTTATTGACTATACCATAGCCTTTGACTGTGTGGGTCACGACAAACTGGAAAATTCTGAGAGAGATGGGAATACCAGACCAACTGAATTGCCTCTTGAGAAATCTATATGCAGTTCAGGAAGCAACAGTTAGAACTGAACATGCAACAACAGGCTGGGTCCAAATGGGGAAATGAGTAAGTCAAGGCTGTATACTGTCACCCTGCTTATTTAACTTATATGCAGAGTACCTCATGAGAAATGCTCCACTGGATGAAGCACAAGCTGGAAACAAGAGTGCCGGGAGAAATATCAATAACTTCAGATATGCAGGGGACACCATAATTATGGCAGAAAGTGAAGAACTAGACCCTCTTGATGAAATTGAAAGAGGAGAGAGAAAAAGTTGGCTTAAAGCTCAANAGCCTTTGACTGTGTGGGTCACGACAAACTGGAAAATTCTGAGAGAGATGGGAATACCAGACCAACTGAATTGCCTCTTGAGAAATCTATATGCAGTTCAGGAAGCAACAGTTAGAACTGAACATGCAACAACAGGCTGGGTCCAAATGGGGAAATGAGTAAGTCAAGGCTGTATACTGTCACCCTGCTTATTTAACTTATATGCAGAGTACCTCATGAGAAATGCTCCACTGGATGAAGCACAAGCTGGAAACAAGAGTGCCGGGAGAAATATCAATAACTTCAGATATGCAGGGGACACCATAATTATGGCAGAAAGTGAAGAACTAGACCCTCTTGATGAAATTGAAAGAGGAGAGAGAAAAAGTTGGCTTAAAGCTCAACATTCAGAAAATGAAGATCATGGCATCCAGTCCCATCACTTCATAGCAAATAGATGGGGAAACACTGAAACCACTGGCAGACTTCACTTCTGTGGCCGCCAAAATCACTGCAGATGGTGACAGAAGCCATGACACTAAAAGAAGCTTACGCCTTGGAAGGAAAGTTCTGACCAACCTAGACAGCATATTAAAAAGCAGACATTACTTTGCCGACAAAGGTCTGTCTAGTCATGGCTATGGTTTTCCCAGCGGTCATGTATGGACCTGAGAGTTAGACTGTAAAGAAAGCTAAGCACCAAAGAATTGATGCTTTTGAACTGTGCTGTTAGAGAAGACCCTTGAGAGTCCCTTGGAAGGCAAGGAGATCCAACCAGTCCATCCTAAAGGAGATCAGTCCAGGGTGTTCATTGGAAAGACTGATGTTGAAGCTGAAACTCCAATAATTTGACAACCTGATGAGACGAACTGACCCATTTGAAAAGACCCTGATGCTGGGAAAGATCGAGGGCAGGAGGAGAAGCCGACAACAGAGGATAAAATGGTTGGATAGCATCATTGACTCAATGGACATGGGTTTGGGTTAACTCCCGGAGGTCGTGATGGACAGGGAGGCCTGGTGTACTGCGGTACATGGGGTCAAAAAGAGTCGTACACAACTGAGTGACTGAACTGAACTGAAGGAAATCTGATAATGTCCAGACTTTAGTTAATAATATTCCTTCAGTGTGGGTTCACTAAGTTGAACAAATGTTCAATACTAATGTACAGTGGTAATAAAGGGGATTGTGGAGTATACAAAAATACTCTTCACAATTATTCTGGAAATCTAAAACTTCTCAACTGTTTAAAAAAAACACCAACTACTAGGTGATGAGATCTGGAAGATGACAGAATTAGTCACTGAATGGGGGTGGCCATGAGGAATGGTTTGGAGGGAACATTGGCTCCCTAACTTCTACACCACAAAAATTGAGGCAGACAAGATGAGGAAACATGGAAAGTCAAACCAGAGCACCCAGACTCGTTTGCAGCCTCCCCTCCCCCATGGATGTTCCTAAGTGGCGCTTTGTGACGTCAACAATGTCAGGGCTACCATTGGCTGGAGAAATTTCTTGCTGACCAATCAAACTGCCAGTTGTGGCTCTTCATTGTCCTGGGAAGGTATATATAGAGAGGCCAGGCGCCTTGGTGTAGGCCACTGCTGCTACAACATGGGAGGCCTACTTGACAAAGTGGAGGAGTCGGACTTGGAGTGGGAGTCGGAGTGGGAGTCCGAGTGGGACTCCGAGTGGGACTCCGAGTGGGACTCCGAGTGGGAGTCGGAAATTGAGATAGACACCATCATTTTAGATGAAGAAGCCTCAAGCTCCAAAGAAAAAAAGAGAAATAATTCTGATCAGCCCCATGGCTTGGACAGTGAGATAGTCCAATTACCCTCCTCATGTTCTTCCTCTTCAGCCCCCGCCCGTGACTCACCCTGCCCTTGCCTGGTACAGAACACCTCCCCAGTGCACACCTGTTCTCTCAAAGTTCTCCTTCCCACCTTCCTTCACTAATGTCTTTCTGTATGACTTTGTTTTCTTACCAGATACAAGACCACATGGGGAAGGTAACAGCAACCCTTGAGCAGAATCCGGACAGGAAGAAGGAAGGGAAGTCGATGATACTAGTCTACAACCGCCAGCAGAATAAAAAGAATGAAAACAGGCCAACGGCGGATGAAGAAACCCCGGAGGATTCTTCGAACACTTCTGACAATTCTCCAAGTAAGCCCCTGTGCCCACCTGGAGCCCAAGATGCTGAGCCATCTGCTGTAACTCCAGGAAAAGCAAAGGAAGAATAGTCCTTTGTGCAGGGATCAAGCACACAACGATGGTCCCCATACATCTCGTACTAAGACGTTGATAATTAAAGTATCAACAAGCAGGAAAAAGGTGTGTGTGTATGTTTTTTTGATGATGGAGAGGGGAGAAAGGGAAGGGTCAGGTGTGTGAGAAGGGAGAGAGGTGGCGTCCTTTCAGTTTAGGGCCCAGACCAGCCAGTCCATACTGACTCAGGCACTGGGAGTGAGGTCTGGGTGAAGACTGAGGACTGCAGACTGAAGATTTCTGAGCACTGAGGATGGCTTCCTGAACACTTCCTCCCACTGATGAGGAGGAAAAGGACGTGGCATTTCTGTTTGGTTTGGGGGTTCAGCTGGAGAGAGGGGTGATGTAGGGGTGGTGGCTCTGTATAATAACCAGATTCCACTTTAGATGTTTGACAGCTGAGTTTTTAGCTCTCATCTATTTCTGTTCCTCTTCTGGCCCACATTTGGGCAAGCTGATAAAAAGAGCCAGGGAATAAGTGAATAAAGGAGCATGAANTTGGCTACCTGATGTGAAGAGCTGACTCATTTGAAAAGACCATGATGCTGGGAAAGATTGAGGGCAGGAGGAGATGGGGATGAGAAAGGATGAGATGGATGGATGGCATCACTGACTCGATGGACATGGGTCTGGGTGAACTCCGGGAGTTAGTGATGGACAGGGAGGCATGGCGTGCTGTGATTCATGGGGTCGCAAAGAATTGGACACAACTGAGCAACTGAACTGACTGATACATATGCCATATGATATTATTTAACCATTAAAAAACCGTGAAATCTTGTTTTTTTGTGACAACACGGATGGGTCTTGAGGGCCTTATGCTAAGTGACGTCAGTCCAACAGAGAAAAACAAATACCGTGTGATCATTTATACGTGAGAAGAAAAAGAGAGTTTATAGTTACAGAGAATAGAATGGTGGTTGCCAGCAATGGGGGAGTTTGGAATGGGTAAAATAGATGAAGGTGTTCAAAAGATACAAATTTCTAGTTATAAAATTTATGTTATGTGAATATAACATACAACCTGGTGACTATAGTTAATAATATTCTATTATATGGTTGCAAGTTGCTAAGAGAGTAGTTCTTAAAATTTATCAGTTTTAAAAGTTCTGTAAATATGCATGGTGACAATGTTAAATAGACTTACTGTGGTGATAATTTCACAAGATATACAAACATTGAATCATTATATTGTTGATCATAATGTTGTATGTCAATTGTACTTCAAAGTAGAAAATCTTACAATCAGCTGAATGATGTCTCAGATTTGCTTAAATCAATGTTCTTTATTTGAAAACATTTATTTCTTTCTATTTTCATTCTTTTAGTTTCTTCCTGTGTACAGAGAATGAGGGAAAATCTATATGTCCATCTGGCTGTCTTTGTACTTCAGAGATGTACCCAACTGTTTTAATATTTTGACCTCTGAGTTGACGGAAGAGTTATCTCATCTTCTCTAACTTCTCTTACTCACTATTCCACCTGATTCAGTCTCCCAAAGTGAAATCTAGGAGATGGTATTACTATTTTCTGTTGGTGCATTACTACCGCCATACCTACCCACATCCCTTCAATACATGCAAGATATTGTTGAGTGTATCTTCAATACATTGTTATCTCTTTTCCCTTTATCTATACTAACCTGGATCAGGCCCCATCATTTCTCAGGTGGATAACTTTCATATCCTAATCTGATGTTCCAGCTTACAGTTCATGTTCTTCACACTGCAGATAAAATTATCTTTCTCTAAAATGGTATCCTGATTACATCACTCTGTTCTTACTTGTTTTTGTTAAAATTTTTTTTAATCTTCTTTGAGTCTGCCCATCACTTACACTTTGACAGCCAAATTCCACAGCTAGTTCCTGGCCCTTGATACTGCATGCAGCATCAGTCCCCATTCCACTCTTGCATTCAACACTCACAGTGCAAGATTCCCACTTGTGCCACAGTGGCTTCCAAACCCCTCTGTTTGCACATGGCACCCCTGTGCCAGTAACACTGCTGCTCTCTGATAAATTTCACCATTTTCTGCTTTTTCTTGAGGTCTCTGCTCCAGGAGATACTTTGAGCCTTCCCAGAACATCATAAGTGGAGTCAATTACTTTCTGCTTCAGTTCAGTTCAGTTCATTTCAGTCGCTCAGTTGTGTCCGACTCTTTGCAACCCCATGNCTGCTGCTCTCTGATAAATTTCACCATTTTCTGCTTTTTCTTGAGGTCTCTGCTCCAGGAGATACTTTGAGCCTTCCCAGAACATCATAAGTGGAGTCAATTACTTTCTGCTTCAGTTCAGTTCAGTTCATTTCAGTCGCTCAGTTGTGTCCGACTCTTTGCAACCCCATGAATCACAGCACGCCAGGTCTCCCTGTCCATCACCAACTCCTGCACTTCACTCAGACTCATGTCCATCAAGTCAGTGATGCCATCCAGCCATCTCATCCTCTGTCATCCCCTTCTCCTCCTGCCTCCAATCCCTCCCAGCATTAGAGTCTTTTCCAATGAGTCAACTCTTCGCATGTGGTGGCCAAAGTACTGGAGCTTCAGCTTTAGCATCATTCCTTCCAAAGAAATCCCAGGGCCGATCTCCTTCAGAATGGACTGACTGGATCTCCTTGCAGTCCAAGGGACTCTCAAGAGTCTTCTCCAACACCACAGTTCAAAAGCATCAATTCTTCGGCACTCAGCTTTCTTCACAGTCCAACTCTCACATCCATACATGACCAGTGGAAAAACCATAGCCTTGACTAGACAGACCTTAGTCGGCAAAATAATGTCTCTGCTTTTGAATATACTATCTAGGTTGGTCATAACTTTTCTTCCAAGGAGTAAGCGTCTTTTAATTTCATGGCTGCAGTCACCATCTGCAGTGATTTTGGAGCCCAAAACATTAAAGTCTGACACTGTTTCCACTGTTTCCCCATCTATTTCCCATGAAGTGATGGGTGCCCTTATTACCTTATCCAAATGCTGTTATAAACCTCCACATCGTGATATCTGTCTGTTCCACATCAGCTACATTTCCCATCAGCAGGGATCATAACTGTCTCCCCTTGGGCCCTAGCCCCACACCTGGCAGTAACAGAGATCTTAATTTGGATACCACTAAAAAGCAAACACTGAAACATGGTCTTAAGTGCAAGAGGTGATCTCATAAAAAGCATAAGAGCAGGAATAGGGAACAGATGAGGGAGACAGAACGTTAAGGAAAGGTCTACCATAAGTAGGTCACTCTTGCAAGTCAGCTGGGATTCTGGTGTACCAGGGACCATCTGAGGAGCCATCCGGGACATTCCTCAGGGAAGCTGGGGTATTTATCCATTATCTCCCATGGTCATTATTTAAAGGCTGTCCTCAGCCTTCTGGACTGCATGGCTTGCAAGCTGAACAAAATCCTGCAGCCTGAGAGAAAGCCCCCACCTGTGAAAAAGAGCAGTGTGGGTCTAAGATGGGAGTCACAACGGTACATCTGCCACAGACTCAGGATATGAACAGCATCTTCCCAATTGAATGAATGAATTTTTAAAAAAGATTGCAATGGACTGTGGGAAATGAGAAGAATTTTGACCAAAGAGGATGCGATTTGGGTGATTTTTTAAATTGGTAATTTATTTATTTATTTGTTTGTTTTTATAATTTATAGCAGAGAGGCATATTCTATAGTAGGATATCATTTATTAAATTTGGGGAATACAGGATTGAAAAGCTGTTTGAGATCATATGGTCTGTCGGTCTAGTTTCTCTTCCTCCAGTTACAGAAGCTGCATTCATTGTTTCCTCTCAAAGTGTTGCTCAACCTGCTTGTGAATACAAATGATAAGAGCTTATAGTCATACCGTGCTTGGAAAACCTACTTGTTTGGTGGTTATTCTCATGAGATATCGAATCTTATTTTGTCACCTTTCCAAGATGTATCCTTTAAAGACACTAAAGTTGAGAATAGTCTTCAACTTGACATCACTTCCTCAATGCTAAGAAGTGTGTGTTCTCCCCTTGCCCTACCTGATGTTGGCACACTTTCAGCAACCTGAAACTACTCACATGGGGGCCTCACACCTCCGAAGACCTCCCAGTGTGTCACTGTACCTCATAGAAAATAGTGCCCAGGACTGGCCACGAGCCTCCCATAGACCTGAAGGAGTGCAAAATATGAGACGTGGCAGCGTACTGATGGACTCTGCCCAGGACTCTGACCATGGTGCTGGAATTAGCTGGAATTAGGGGTCCGGTCCCCTAGGCACACTTGGCTTATTTCATTCTTGGATTCAACTTGCACACCAGTCTTTGCCTTCCAATACACACTCACATTTCATTTCTGATGGGCTTCCCCTGCCTCTCAAGTATTCACCTCTCAGCTGCACATCAGGACAAGGGGTGAACCAAGCGTGCAATAGTCAAGTGAGGCATCTGCTGTGTCATTGACATGACAGCAATGTCCTGACAGGGCTGTGGAGCTGATCCCTGGTCAACTGCCATGGTTCCAACATCAGCCTAGGCTAAGCCATGATCTCTAGAAAGACTGTGCTTATTTCTGGATATTCAGTGACTCTACTATTTAATACAAATGAAAAATAATAATAAACCTGGTGGCTCAGAAGTAAAGAATCTGCCTGCAATGCAGGAAACTCAGGTTTGATATCTGGATTGGGAAGATCCCTTGAAGAAGGAAATGGCAACTCACTCCAGTATTCTTGCCTGGGAAATCCCATGGACTGAGGAGCCTGGCAGGCTACAGTCCATGGGGTTGCAAGAGTCAGACACAACTCAGCCCCTAAACCAACAATCATGAATGAGAGAAGTATGTAAAATTATAAAGAATTGGCATCAATATTATTTATTAAGCCCACAGGAACACTTATTTTTTTCTTAGTTATATATTGTGTAGATTTTCTTTCATGAGCATCAGTTCAGTTCAATTCAGTTCAGTCACTCAGCCGTGTCCTACTCTTTGCAACCCCATGAATCGCAGCACAACAGGCTTCCTTGTCCATCACCAACTCCTGGAGTTCACTCAGACTCACATCCATTGAGTCACTGATGCCATCCAGCCATCTCATCCTCTGTCGTCCCCTTCTCCTCCTGCCCCCAATCCCTGCCAGCATCAGAGTCTTTTCCAATAAGTCAACTCTTCGCATGAAGTGGCCAAAGTACTGGAGTTTCAGCTTCAGCGTCAGTCCTTCCGAAGAAATCCCAGGGCCGATCTCCTTCAGAATGGACTGGTTGGATCTCCTTGAAGTCCAAGGGACTCTCAAGAGTCTTCTCCAACACCACAGTTCAAAAGCATCAATTCTTTGGTGCTCAGCCTTCTTCACAGTCCAACTCTCGCATCCATACATGACTACTGGAAAAGCCATAGCCTTGACTAGACGGACCTTAGTCAACAAAGTAATGTCTCTGCTTTTGAATATGCTATCTAGGTTGGTCATAGCTTTTCTTCCAAGGAGTAAGCGTCTTTTGATTTCATGGCTGCAGTCACCATCTGCAGTGATTTTGGAGCCCAGAAAAATAAAGTCTGGCACTGTTTGCACTATTTCCCCATTTGTTTCCCATGAAGTGATGGGACNTCAACTCTTCGCATGAAGTGGCCAAAGTACTGGAGTTTCAGCTTCAGCGTCAGTCCTTCCGAAGAAATCCCAGGGCCGATCTCCTTCAGAATGGACTGGTTGGATCTCCTTGAAGTCCAAGGGACTCTCAAGAGTCTTCTCCAACACCACAGTTCAAAAGCATCAATTCTTTGGTGCTCAGCCTTCTTCACAGTCCAACTCTCGCATCCATACATGACTACTGGAAAAGCCATAGCCTTGACTAGACGGACCTTAGTCAACAAAGTAATGTCTCTGCTTTTGAATATGCTATCTAGGTTGGTCATAGCTTTTCTTCCAAGGAGTAAGCGTCTTTTGATTTCATGGCTGCAGTCACCATCTGCAGTGATTTTGGAGCCCAGAAAAATAAAGTCTGACACTGTTTCCACTATTTCCCCATTTGTTTCCCATGAAGTGATGGGACTGGATGCCATGATCTTTGTTTTCTGAATGTTGAGCTTTAAGCCATCTTTTTCACTCTCCTCTTATATAATATCTTAAATTAAGGAAAATACAGTAAACAGCAGAAAAATACAAAATTCAAAGGCATAAAGACTTTTGTGATGGATTGGGTACCAGGGAGGAAAATAATCTCACCTAAGGGGAAAGCAAGGAACACAAATAAAATGTAGTTGATGAAATCTTGCACACTGGGCTTTTTCCTTGTAGCCACTGCATTAACTGATGCTCTCTGAGGAGCTTTAAGAATGCTGCAGATGTGTGCTGGGGTCATCAAAAAAAAAACAAATAATAGACAAATAATATTAACATTTCAAATAACAGTGTCACTAAAGGACAGAGCAGTTCACTTGATCCTTACAGATACAGGAACTTGAGCCAAATATTATTCTTGATATTTCATGAGGATGCAAAAAATTACCCTAGAATGAGTGTAACAAGATGTGAAAATGGAACTTCTGGCTGAAACATGTAGATACCAAATTCCAAAGTTATTGGTTAAACACAGTTTATAAAATATGCAGCCAAGAAGTGGTTAGAGGACTCAATTCAGAAGCTTGTGGGGCAGAGCGTGTGCATGAGTTCTTGTGCTACACACCCACTGGAAAAAGTTAAGTAAAATGAATGTTTTATGAACAAATCTCAATCTGCATGTGATCTGAGGACAGATTGCCTGTGGGGCCTCTGGGATCAGTGCTGACTGTATTCCTGGTGTAGCCCTAGCCCCACAAGGGTCTTTGTCGTCTGTAGGAGGCTTGGTCAGTGCAGATAGTCTCTTAAGTATGTCTTTTATTTTCTGTTTCTGTTACTTGAACATCTTGGGACTTTGGTGACCCTGGATGGACAGGACCACCGTCCTCCTACTCTAATCACCCCAGGGCCAGGTACCAGACAACCAGGGGCAGCCCCTGGGTAGCAAAGCTTGCTGAAATTATTCAAACTAGTCAATCCTAAGCCTGTTTACCCTTCCTGTTGCTGTTTCTTTCTGCAGAAACCACAATAAAGGGTCTTTGTCACATTTCCCCCCTCTCCCTCTGCCTCCTGATCCACCCTGGTGCTATCCTGTGTGGACCCCTGGAGAGTGGTGGGCTCCCTGCTCTTGGGAACTGAATGAAAAACTATATTTATAGGATTTTTCTGTTTTCTGTCAAAATAAATAATAAAAAACCTTTAAAAAAAGCATACCTTTATAATGACAATCATCTTCTGATCTGTTGGCCTTGCTACACCTCCAATTTTCTACTAATACATTATAATTTAAAGCAGATAAGAAATGGACCACATGGCTTTTGAGTCCACTAAGATGAACTAATCCTGAACATAGGACATCTGGCTCTCTAAGTCAACCTACCTTTTGAGGGGAGAGTTGAGGTGAAGCACCTACAAAACAAAGAGGTCTCTCAGTATACATATGAGTAAGATAATTTTTATTGTCAATATAGTTATCACAGTGTGACATGAAATACTACTTTTTTTTCTGAGTAGTCACTGCATACCTGCTTACTGCTCTCATGTACATTCATTCTTTCTTATTTATTTCAGAAGTTAAGTACCTGTTTTGAAAACTTATATTTTTCCATTTTGAGTTGCTTTCATTTTCCGTGATTTTCACCACCATTGATTGTCACACGATGTATTCTTCTGGCGACCCATGGCAAGTTCCAGCCACTTGCATGTCTGAATTGAATTTTTAATCACTGATTGTTCTACATTTTCACCTAACTTGGGCTCTACTTGCCCACTTGAATGGTTATGTCATCATTTCTAGGTCAGCAGCCAGTCTCATCACTGGAGGAGACAAAATCCAGATTGGAATTCTCACGTGTGTATATATTTATATTTATATTTATATCTTTTACAAATGACATGCTTATCTTTTTGGAAAAATGTTGTGGCATAATACATATAAAATAAAAATTTGCATGGTATAAGTGCTTTTAATTGGAGTATAGTTGATGTACACTGGTGTGTTTGTTTTTCTGTATAGCATAGTGAATCAGTTATACATATATCCTCTCTTTTAAAAATTATTTTTCCATGCAGATCGTTACAGAGTATTGAATAGAGTTCCCTGTGCTAAGCAGTAGGATCTTATTAGTTATTTATGTTATATATAGCAGCGCATATATGTCAATCCCAATGTCCTGATTTATCCCTCTACCCCCTGTTCCCTCTTGGTAGCCACAAGTTTGTTTTATACATCTGTGACTCTGTGTTTTGTAAGTAAGTTCATTTGTACCATTTTTTGAATTCCACGTGTAAGCAATATCATATGATAGTTGTCTTCCTCTATCCGACTTTCTTCTAATTTTTAAGTGTATAGTTCAATGGCATTTAGTACATCCACATTATCATGCCACCATCAGGGCTATACATCTTGAGAACTTTTCTTCTTCTTAAACTGAAGTTGTTTATCCATCCAACCACAGTTTCCCATTTCCCTCTCTCCCCTGTCCCTGACAACCATAATTCCACTACCTATTCTGTGACTTTGGCTATGTTAGATACCTCATATAAGCATAAGCAAGATACCACACATAAGCATAATCATACAGTATTTGTCTTTTGAGGACTGACTCATTTCACTCAGCATAAGATCCTTAAGGTTTATTCATGACATAGTATTTATCAGAATTTCGTTCCATTTTAAGATTAAGTAATACTCCACTGGATGTTTATATCACATCTTATTCATTCATCCACCAGCGGACATTGGGGTTGTCTCTTCCTTTCACCTGTTGTGAACGGTGCTGCCACTGACACTAATATGTTTTCAATTCCTTGGAGTATATGCTGAGAGTATAATTACTAGATTGCATGATAATTCTGTTTTTAACTTTTGAGAAAGCATCATACTATTTTCCATAGAAGCTATACCATTTTATAGTCCCATCAGCAAGGTACAAGGGTTTCAGCATCTCCACATGCTTGTCAACATTTATTTTCAATTTTTTCTTTAAAATTTTTATAATAACCATCCTCATGGGTATGAAGTGTATCTCACTGTAGCTTAATTTCCATTTCCTTTATGATTAGTGATGCTCAGCATCTTTTCATGTGCTTTTTTGTCATTTGTATATCTTCTTAGAGAAATGTCTATTCAATTCCTCTGCCCATTTGTGAATTGGGTTACCAGTTTTTTTGTTGTTGTTGATTGTAGGAGTTCTTTATATATCTATGTGTTAATCTCTTATCAGATATATGATTTAGAAATGTTTTCACTTATTATGTGTGCTGCCTTTGTACTCTGATAATACAGTTCTTTGATGCACAAAAGTTTTAATTTTGATGCAGTCCAGTTTGTCTCTTTTTTCCTTGTGTTGCCTATGCCTTTGATGGTACATGCAAGAAATCTTTGTTAAATTCCACATCATGAAGCTCTTCTAAATTTTCTATTTTCTTCTAGAAAAGTTATGGTTTTTACTCTTAAGTTTAGGTCTTTTACCCATTTTGAGTTTTTTTTTTTTTTGTGTGTGTGTGTGTGTATGGTATATGGTAAAAATCCAATTTCATTCTTTTATATCATGACCATCTTTTGAATTAAGATAACATGGCGTTAATTTTGGTGTTATCATTTCCATTTTCTAAATGGGTTCACAGAGATTTAGAATAATAAATGCTTCATCCTTTGTCCGTCAGCTAGACAATAGCAGTGACGGTTCAAACATAGTTTATTTATTCCAGTCTCAAGCTCAGAAATATGCAGAGAAATTAAGAAGGCTCAGGCCAAAAGTAACTAATCTGAATTTGTTTTTCTTGTAATGTAAAGTAAGTTCATGTAATGGGATTCTGCTTTCCATTTTGCACGTATTGCCCATTGCTCATGGTGGGTGTTTATATTCATTTCATGTTTATAACTTCACAGGGTTATCAAAACAAAATTAACTCCTGGACATTATCAAAAACCTTCAATACTCACTACCCTTAATTGCTAGAATATAGGTAAGCTAGAAAGAAATGATTAAGGGAAAGTTACCTGCTGCCAGAAAGATCTCACTGATTGGCAATCACTTAAATTGAGTATGAAGGGAAAACGAAAGTCACTCAGTCGTGTCTGACTCTTGCGACCCCGTGGACTGTAGCCTGCCAGGCTCCTCTGCCCATGGAATTTTCCAGGAAAGAATACCGGAATGGCTTGCCATTTCCTACTGTATAAATTGAGCTTATGTATCACTATTCATAAGCACTGATATGCAGAGCTCTTTATTGTTGAAAAGACCTTGTGTGTTCTTTGTGTTGTTCCCTCACTCAATATTCATTTATATGAGTGAGGACTGGCAGTGGGTTGTCTGGGCACCATGAGGAGGAAGAAAGCATTTCTGAACTTGTGAGCTCACAATTACGTGCACTGTGAATGGCTGCACAGCTGGGCACAGGGTGTGGGGAAGCATGGAGGGACTCCCCCAATCACATTTCAGGAAGAAGAGCCAGGCACACTTTGTAGAGGAGGAGGCAGCCCAGCTGAGACGTTAAGGATGAGTAAGGAGAGCATCTCTTGCAGCCCTTATTGTGAGTCAGGGGCCTTTAAAGTTCATATATCCACTCATATAATCCTTACAATAGCCCTTTGCAGTAGATTGTCTTATTATTCCAATTTTTTAGATAAGAACACTGATTCAGGAAAGATGACACAGTTAGTAAGATCTGCAGGCAAGCGAGGAAGAGAAAGAAATACCAGGCAGAGTAAGCTGTTTATGTCAAGGATGGGGCCAGAGATAGCAAGACCTGTCTGAGGAACAGGAAGCAGGATAAGTTGACTATTCAGGTTGTAATGGAGTGACATGCTGATTGGAGACATGTGGACCTTCTGTTGGAGGCAGAGGATACTTGGTGAGGCTTGCTCTGCAAATGTCTGAGGAATTGTGAAACTCTTGAGTAGTGTTTGCAAAATTGTTGTTACTTTACTAAGTCGTGTCTGACTCTTAGTGACCCCAAGAACTGCAGCACACCAGACTTCCTTGTCCTTCACTATCTCCTGGAATTTGCTCAGACTTGTGTCTGTTGAGTCAGTGATGCCATCCAGCCGTCTCATCCTCTGTTGCCCTTTGCATGCATATCCCTATGTGCATTTCTTTGCTTAGAAGATTCATCTATTTCATCAGATTGCCAATGAATTAAAAGGTTAACAGGTCCTGCAAATGGTAGAGAATCATTCAAGGATTTTCACCAGGAGAACAGCCCTGGACATATTTTCCTGGCCCAATTGAAGCAGGGTGGGTTCAGGGCAGGATGACCCCTTGCTGCACGTCTATGGTAACACACTGATGACCTGTGTCCATCACTTTCCTTACATATTGATCCCATTCTGGACACAGTTTCATCAGGATAAACCTATGAGCTGTCTTTGGTTCATTTGCCCTATGACCCACTCTCAAAGGGATAGATGTTTGCTTACTATCTGTTGAATGAAATGGATACATGTATCTGTAGTGCTTGGATACTTAAATGAAGGTAAATATTAAGACATGAAAACAAGTAAGCAAGTAGGAGACTGAAAATATATAAATAAAAGTAAAAAGTGTAAAACGGCAAGTGGAATATTGAACCAAAGGTCACTAGGAACCAGACATACTTATCTCCTAGTCATTACTTTTCTCAAATAGTACACATAATGACCATTCAAGAATTCCAAGTGCCTAGGATGAAATATAAACAATTTGTCATGGTTTAATACAGAAGAAAGAACATGGGATTTGACAGCAAAAGACCTGGAGTCAGGCTCACCCTCTTCTATTTGCAGCTGGACAAGCCATCATCCTCAGAGCTTCAATGTCCTTAAAGAAAATGGAAAAAAGTCTCACCCTGTTTCCAGAATGAGGGCTGGATAAAATGAGATAACAATGCAAACTGGAGCTGTTATCGGGAAATATTCTACTAATGAGAGAGTAAAACAATTCTTTTTCAGTAATAATACACTCTAGTATGCAAATATTCTTAATAACACAAACACTTCTTAAGTGGGATCCCCACGTGGCACTCAAAACAAGAGTGTTTTCTCTAACTGTAGACTAAGAAGTGGTGAGAATGTTGCCTTAAGCTTAGCCAAAGGAAATAGGGTGGTGATGGACTGATAATAATTTAATAATGATAATAAAGTGTACACTCAAAGAATTGTCTGCTGGGCCATCTGAAAAGAACATTTTGTTTTCCTTGAATTAGCTCTTGTTACTTCTCCTCTTGTCAAGAAAAAAACTCACACAGACATATGCCTTCTTGGATACTCTCAAAATTCATTCTGCTGCTGGGCATTGTTTGCAGAGGAAAAAATACACTTTTCAGATCTTACATATGAAATAAATCAAAGATCATGTTTCAGATCCTTATTCTAACTTCTACTGAGAATTACTGCAGACCGTTTGCATGGGTCAGGGTGAACTTTTAAACAGAGAATTATGATGGATTGAGGGCCAGACAGAACATCACCTGGAAGCAAGTCAGGATTTCTTTCTTTAATGTAAAAGAAATTTAATACAAATATATTAAGACGTCCAATGAAAATATGACTGAGTTATTAGTGATCATTTAGTTAAATCTTTAGTCCAAATAGGAAAAAAGGTACTTATTGCAGTCAAAATCACAAAGTTCTGGCTTTCTGAGTACCCCCTGTCCACCATACAGCTCATTCATTTATTCAATAAATAGTTATTAAACATCCATTTGAGCTGAGGGTTTGTTAAGAATACAGCCTCTAAGTGTATAAGATGGTCTCACTACTCACGAGGATCCTGTGGGCAGATTAGCAGAGACTCAGAGGTGGATACACAGATTTGAGCAAGTTCAAAGTTGGGCCAGATCAGCACACAGAAGAACAGAGAGGGAAGCAGTTCCATCTTTCTTAGCGCTCCTGGAAGGTTTGTCTTAGGACAGATACTTGAACTGGGTTTCAAGTATGATGTTTTAATTGTACTGGGATTTGTTTTAATCAGGTGTGAAAAATACCCAGACCCCAGACATAACTGTGATGAAGGAAGACGTTTACGCTCAGAGAGCCTTGGAAACAAGAAGCATGGTCCTCCACACAGGTCACATGGAAAGCACCAGGGTCGGGCAGGGGGCAGAAGGAATCAGGCATAAACAGGGGTATAAGCGTTTTTGTGGTTTCCAGGGGAAGGAATAGTTGAGACAGGGTAAGCAGGCCTTGATTTGGCTAGTTTAAATAATTCCAATGAGCTCTGCAGCATAGGAGCTATCTTTATTTGTCTGGTACTTGGCCCTGGGGTGATTAAAAGAGGGGCTTAGTGGCCCTGAGTGTGAAAGCCCCATAGGATAGGTGGCAGAGGTGTGAGCTCTGCACTGGTTGGTGTGCATTTGAAAGGTACATTCCCAGGCAGTTGTTTTCAGTTTCTAAGGACTGCTTAGCTCTGGGAGGCATAGTCTTCTTAAAGTCAGCAAGGGCCCAGATGTCAAAACCTCAGAAATGAAGAAAATTAAAGACATGGTTAATACAGACGTTTAGACAAATGTCTTTCCTGAAGGCCAGAGGGGAAAGAGATTTAGTGTGAAGGGAACAGGGCAGCAACAATGCAAAAATCTCCAGATAGTTGAGACATATTTCTGGGACATCACTTAGACCCTTGGTGGCTGGACTTCTCTGGAGAAAGAAGCTATGGCTCAGAGACTAGGGCCTACAGAAGGGCAGAAGGGGGAACAATGCTGTTATTCAGCTGCTAAGTTGGGTCCAACTCTTTGTGACCCCATGGGCTGTAGCACACCAAGCTTCCCTGTCCTTCACTATTTCCCGGAGTTTGCTCGAAGTCACGTCCATTGAGTCAGTGATGTCACCCGACCATCTCATCCGCTGTCACCCCCTTCTTGCTCTCAATCTTTCCCAGCATCAGAGAAGGATACAGTAGTTAATAGCAGAAACTTGAGGCCTGAGTGGGAAGGAGGGGACCAGAGGAGCGGGGGACCTCGGGCCTGCAGGGTGTAGGGAAGGAAAAGAAGAGGCACTTGATTTTTCCCACCTCCACCAGTTTCCACCAGATTCTACCCACTCCTCCAAGTGCAGCTCATGAAACATATTATGAAACTTCTATGATGTGGAACCAGGGAACTCTTCCACAAAAAGAGAAGAGGTAGAGATTAAGGTGTAAAGGCAAAATTAGAGTTCACAGACTGGGGCCAGAGAAAGCTGACCTGAAATGTGTCTGCTGCCACTGACTCATAGAGGGTGTTACTGAATTCTTAACTCTCTAAGCCTCAGTTTCCTCATCTGAAAAACACAGACAGTCACAGCGCATACATTTTGTGAGGAATTGATGAACTAATACATGTTCACTCATTGGCACCATGAGCTAGAAGTTACCATGTCATGTGCTCCCAGTGATTGGCCTGTGCGGACTGCCCAGGGTGTTTAAAAGCATCTCACCAGACAGCATGGGGCCTGATTTGTGCCTGGACTTTCTAGACGGCCACATATGCATGAAGTGAAATGAAAGTTGCTCAGTTGTGTTTGACTCTTTGCAACCCCATGGCCTGTACAGTACAAGGAGTTCTCCAGAGAGAATATTCCACAGAATACTGAAGTGGGCATCCTTTCCGTTTTCCAGACGATCTTCCCAACTCAGGGATTGAACCCAGGTCTTCCACATTGCAGGCAGATTTTTTACCAGCTGAGCCACAAGGGAAGCCCATTCATGAACTGATGGTCAAAAGAAGATATTCTCTGAAGTAAAGTCATGACTATATTATATATGCCAGCCATTAAAAATATACTTTCCATATTAACTTGCAAAAAAACTTCCCCACATACAGCAAATTATTCAAAATTTTCTGCTGGAAAGGTATGATATTATCTATTTAACAGTGAGGAAACAAAGCTTGAGAGAGACTAAACTAATTCACCTATTTTGTGTATGCTCAGTTGCTAAGTTGTGTTCGACTCTATGGAACCCCTTGGACCATAGCCCACCAGGTTCCTCTGCCCATGAGATTTTCCAGGCAGGAATACCGGAGTGGGTTGCCATTTCCTTCTCCAGTGCATCTTCCCAACCCAGGGATTGAACTCACGTCCCCTGTGTCTCCTACATTGCAGGTGGATTCTTGACCACTATAGCTCCTATCTAAACCCAGAACTCTAATTGAAGTCTTTCGCCCTCCACCCCAATCCCAACTCTAGAGTCATTATTTGAAATGGAAAGAAGACTGCAATTTGAAGTGGGGCAGGGGGGAAGGAGAAGGAGGAGGAAGTGGTTTGCTAAAGCACCTGCCTTCTTCCTGAGACATCCCTGCCAGTAGCAGAATAAAGTGAGACAAGTTTTGTTTTGTTTTGTTTTGTTTTCCAGGAGGAAATCAGCTCAGCTTTGATCTAACATTCTTTTTTTTTTTTCTCCACAACTGTAGGACCATTATTATTTTTTTAAAAATATAAATTTATTTATTTTAATTGGAGGTTAATTATTTTACAGTATTGTATTGGAGGGAGGAGGGGGGGTTCAGGATGATCTAATATTCTTTTACTGCTGTAGTCACGTTTTAAATGACACCTGCTAGCGTTTGTATCTGGGCAATGCTGCTGAACTGTTTTTTTAAAAAATTTTAATTGAAGGCTAATTACTTTACAATATTGTATGCTGATTTTTGCCATACATTGACATGAATCAGCCATGGGTGTACATGTGTCCCCCATTGCGAACTCCCTTCCCCCTCCCTCCTTCCCTCCCCATCCCATCCCTCTGGGTTGTCCCAGTGCACCAGCTTTGAGTGCCGTGTTTCAAGCATAGAACTTGGACTGGTGATCTCTTTCACATATGATAATATACATGTTTCAATGTTATTCTCTCAGATCATCCCACCCTTGCCTTCTCCCACAGTGTCCAAAATTCTGTTCTTTATATCTGTGTCTCTTTTGCTGCCTTACATTTGGGTCATTGTTAACCATCTTTGTGAATTCTGTATTGGTATTTTTCTTTCTGACTTACTTCACTCTGTATAATAGGCTCCAGTTTCATCCACCTCATTAGAACTGATTCAAATGCATTCTTTTTAATATGACCTGTCTTTTACAACTGTCCTCTTTGGGGAAAAAAATGATTAAAAAAATATTTAAACACCTTTTCCACCTTTCTCATTTCCTACATTTCATTGAATAAATTCTAACTTTTTTCTACTTTACAAATAAATGACAGAAGTAGAATTCTTCCTCATAGATCCACTGGATTCTCTCACACAAATTGGAATAGAAAAGATTTCTCAGTGGGGTCTGAAAATGATGTTTTTACACAAAAAAGAAAACTTTAAAACATATATCTCAAAAAAGCAAAAAAATATATATATGAAAAGATGTAGATACAATGACTTGAAATTTTATTTAGTGCAAGAATTATTCTTAGGTTCAAGTTAATATGTTTTCAGTTTTCTTCCTTTAGAATGACTTTCCCCCAAATTTAGCTTCTATGATTACATTCACACCAATTGCACCCTCAAGTGTACTTTTATTGTTAAAGTGGATGCAAAGAAGACAGACATTTTGAATTAAATAATTATTTTACCATGTGTATGTGTAATATGAGATGTGTTTAAGAGGCAGAAAACTGTATGGAGGTCTAAATGCTAAGGACCTTCAGGGAAAAATAGAGTATATGCAGCCACTGAGAGAATCACAGGCTGTAAACTAGTTTAAAACCACAAGAGGCTATTAGCTAATATTTATCTGGCAGGTTAAGTTTTCTAAAGCACACTTTCAGTGTCTTTAGATCTTTTGACATCCTGTCCACTGTCTCCATCTGTGGGTTATATTTCTTTGAAGCTCACGCTGTGGTCATCAACGCATCCCATTCAATGATTTCAGCATCAATAACTGAAAAGATATTCTCTGTGCAACGATGAAGAATAGGAGCCTCACTGTCTTTCCTACAGGGATAAGAGCTATCTCTTTCCACTGGGGCAGCAGCAGGTCACAGTGAGATAAGGATGCTGGCCTTTGTGGAGTTTATGCTGGGGGTCGGGGGAAGGGTGTACTAGATAGCAAATGAAATCGAGGGGTGATATGAGGGCACTTGAAATGTGAGAAGATGGATGAGGGGCAAGGCGGGAAGGTATGGGTGCAGATGCAGAACAGGGTGACCAATGAGGGCCATCAGTTAAACCAGCCGCATGGATGAATGGGAGAGAACCCGCCAGGTGGGGCTCAGCGGCACTTGGATCCTGTGGGAGGAGTGCCTGTGTGCTGGGCACAGTAGAGGGGCCGCTGAGGGGAGCTGACTCTCGAGGTGGGGGGAGTCAAGAGGCAGGCACTGGAAGACCATTGGGCCTTTACCTCCAGGGGGGCTAGGACGGCACAAGTATGGAGGGTTCTAAGCTGGGCAAGTTCAGGCTCTGGCTGAAGTTCCCAGAGGACCATCTGGCTCCTGTCTGGGGCATCAACTGTAGGAAGATAAGGACAGATGCCACTGGAATAACACAGGAGGGAGAAGTCACCAGAGGAGGCTTGGAACAGAGTGGGTGGCAGTAGACGGTTGAGAAGTGCTCAGCTTTAGGCTTGTAGAAAGCAGAGCTGACATGGGTTTCACGAACAGGGGCTCTGGCTGTGGGAGAGGGGAGGAGGATCTGGGCAACTGGGAGGTCAGGGGGGTCACTTAGTAAGACGAGGAGCTGTTGGCACATGGCACAGTACTTCCTGTCACTCACTAAAATCCAACCTGCTTGCCTGAGGACATTTGGGGGAGAATCCCCTGGAGAGATGCACCCATGCAGGATTTCTGGAGTGGAGAACCCCACCCCATCCAGTGGAAGAGAACTGGCAGTTAGCGCATGGTAGTGCCTAGAAAATACTTTCTAGTTCTATTGCTCTTCATTCTCAATGATGCTCTTTTTTTAATATAAATTTATTCATTTTAATTGGAGGCTAATTACTTTACAATATTGTATTGGTTTTGGCATACATCAACATGAATCCGCCACAGGTGTACACGTGTTCCCCATCCTCTTGAGGCTGGGAGTGCACAAAAGAATAAAACCCAATGGATGTGAGGCACACTGAAGTCCAAAGTTTGCACAAACACTTGAACAGAGTATTAAGATGCATGTACTGAATGGCCTTTGGGGTCCTTAGCCACCTTTCACTGGACACGTGTTTTATTACAAAGTGTTCTACTAACTGTGTTACATGGAACATTTGCTATGGACTTAAACTAGACAAAGTAGGAGTATTGTTCACATCTTGTGCATGAGGAAACATGGAATCATCAGTTCAGGTCATTCACTCAGTCGTGTCCAGCTGCGACCCCATGAATCGCAGCAGGCCTCCCTGTCCATCCCCAACTCCCGGAGTTCACTCAGACTCACGTCCATCAAGTCAGTGATGCCATCCACCCATCTCATCCTCGGTCGTCCCCTTCTCCTCCTGCCCCCAATCCCTCCCAGCGTCAGAGACTTTTCCAATGAGTCAACACTTCTCATGAGGTGGCCAAAGTACTGGAGTTTCAGTTTTAGCATTATTCCTTCCAAAGAAATCCCAGGACCGATCTCCTTCAGAATGGACTGGTTGGATCTCCTTGCAGTCCAAGGGACTCTCAAGAGTCTTCTCCAACACCACAGTTCAAAAGCATCAATTCTTTGGCACTCAGCCTTCTTCACAGTCCAACTCTCACATCCATACATGACCACTGGAAAAACCATAGCCTTGACTAGATGGACCTTATTCGGCAAAGTATGTTTTTAAAAGAAGAAAAATCCAGAATAATTTTGAGGTTAGTGTTGGTAAGTACTTTTGCAAAATCTGCTTTTCTTACACACTGAAAGGAATAGATCCCTGTGCATTGTTTTGAAATATTTAATTTGATACAGAAGGAAGGCTGCAGACCACCGCTGAAAATGCAAAAAGAGATATTGCAATCTGCTTATTATCTAAGCTCCTCCACAAGATAATGACTGCTTGTCTTCATTGTTTGTGTGCATTTACCTTTGAGCACAAATGCAACTGTGACAGTTCTGGGGCTAACTGGAACCTCTCCCACTAATGAGTGCATGACGGTGACAATTCCTTGCTTCCTTCAGTGCTCACATCTGCCCCATCAGTTAGGTTTTCCCAGTAGAGTGGTGGGGGGACCCTCTCATAGAGGTGTGTGTACTTGAATAGACAGAACGTTCTGCTCATGTTTTCTCAGTCTTCCTGTTTTGCACTTTACCAAACATTTAGTTAATTGCCCTTGTATAATTATGCAATCTTAGAAGTAGAGAGTGTCTACTTCATAATTTATATGTATATATGTATGTGTAATATATATGTATATTTATCCTTGAAAACCTTCCTGAAAGATAGTTTCCTAATCTCTGCCTAAATATCTCCATGCAAGGAAAGTTACTTTTTATCAGATGTGCAAAGCCCAACTTCAGATAACTCTGACCTTTCGATACTTACTAATTAGCAACTGCCTTTAATAATGACGATGATGACTATGGTGATGGTGATGATGGTGGTGGTTGCTGGCTGGTGATGATGACGATGAGATGATTACTAGTGGTGGTGGTTGTGGCAGTGGTAGGATTTTACACTTTCAGTGCATTAAAAAAATCATCAAGTATAAGAAATTTAAAGATTTAAGACACTGATTTTTAGAGAGCAAATTGATGTGTAACCTTACTAAGCAGATTGTATTCTGGTGGAAAATTCTATAATTTATAAAACTAAATTAGAATTTTTATTTTGAGATAATTATAGGTTCACATGAAGTTATAAGAAACAATACAAAGAGACCCTTGCACTCTTTTTCCACTTTCCCCTAATAGCAACATCTTGCAGATCTATGGGCTCACTCCAGTGTTCTTGCCTGGAGAATCCCAGGGATGGGGGAGCCTGGTGGGCTACTGTCTATGGGGTCGCACAGAGTTGGAAACGACTGAAGTGACTTAGCAGCAGCACAGCAGATCTGTGGCACAATATGTCAGCCAGGATATTAACACTGGCACAGTCAAGACACAAAGCATTCTAGCATCAAAAGGACCCTCATGATGCACTTTATCAGCCTCACCTACTTCCCTCACATCCCCAACTCTTCCTTAATCAGGAAACCAGGAGTCTGTTTTCCATTTTCATAATTTTTTCATTTGAAGTATGTCTTATAAATGAAATAATAGACTATGTAACCTTTTGAGACTGGCACTTTCAAAACAGTTATTCTTTTTTATTGGAGTATAGTTGATTTACAGTATTTCAAGTGTACAGCAAAGTGATTCATATATACATACATATATATAACACATACATTCTTTTCCATTATAGGTTATTACAAGATATTGAGTGTAGTCCTCTGGGCTGTACAATAGGTCATTGTTGTTTGTTTTATATGTAGTAGTGTATATCTCTTAATCCCAAATACTTAATTTATCCCTCCCCTACACTTTCCCTTTTTGTAACCATTGTTTGTTTTCTATGTCTGTGAGTCTATTTATATTTTGTAAATAAGTTCCTTTATATCACCTTTTGATCCAGCAATCCCACTCCTGGCTACATATCTGGAAAAGACAAAAATTCTAATTCAAAAAGATACATGCACCCCATGTTTATTGCAGCACTATTTACAATAGCCAAGTCATATAAGCAACTTTAGGGTCCATCAACAGATGAATGGAAAAAGATGTGGTGTGTGTGTATATATATATATATATATATATACACACACACACACACTCAGCCACAAAAAGATTAACACTTTTCAAAAAATCAGCTTTTGATTTGGGAGAATAGCATTGAAACATGTATAATATCATATATAAAACGAATCACCGGTCCAGGTTTGATGCATGATACTGGATACTTGGGGCTGGTGCACTGGGATGACCCAGAGGGATGGTATGGGGAGGGAGGAGGGAGGGGCGTTCAGGATGGGGAACACGTGTATACCTGTGGCAGATTCGTGTTGATGTACGGCAAAACCAATACAATGTTGTAAAGTAATTAGCCTCCAATTAAAATAAATAAATTTATATTTTTAAAAAATCAGCTTAACTCTCCAGAGAGTCAATCACGTGGTTCTGTGTATCCACATCCATTCCTTTTTGCTGCTGACTGCTATTCTACAGCAAAGATGTACCTTGCTTTGTGGAAAAATTCAGTCTTTACAGTATATCTGGATTGTTTCCAGCTGTTGGTTTTATGAGTTAAACTACTGTGCACATTTACTGATAGGTTTTTGTGTAAACCTGTTTTTACTTCCCTGGGATACATGCCAGGAGTGTCCTTGATGAATTGTACACTAGTTTCCCTTGTTGGATTTAAAGAGACTGCCCGTTTTTTTCAGAAAGGTAGCACCATTTTAGTCTCCCAGTGATGTGTGAGTGGTCTATTTCCTCCTTGTCCCTACCAGCATTAGCTCTTTTTTTTATTTTAGTCATTCTGATACATATGTATTGATGCCTAATCATGGATTAATTAACATTGCACATCTTTAAATGAGCATACTTACCATTTGTACATCCTCTTTGGTGAAATGTCTCATACCTTTTGCCCCTTTTCTCACCAGAGCCTTACCACTGAGTTTTGAAAGTGTCCTCTGCTGGATATATGCTTTCCTAATATTTTCTCATTGTCTGAAGTTTTTCTTCGCATCCTATTAACAGGGTTTTAGGAGAGCAAAATTTTAAATATTTGTATAGTCCAACTTTTTTCCTTTTATGGATTGTACTTTTGGTGTCTGATAGAAGAATTCTGCTTAGCCTGAGGTCTTGGGGATTTTCCTCTAAAAGCCATATAATATCATATTTTGCACTTAATATATTGAATTAATTTTTCTGTAAAGTATGAAGGTCAAAGTTTATTTATTTATTTTGGTATATGAATGTCCAGTTACTTCATTTGTTGGAGTCAGAGTGTACCATTTTTGAAAGGCTATCTTTTCTCTATTGAATTTCTTTTGCATCTATAACAAAAACCACATGGGCATTCTTCTGTAGGTCTACTTCTGGATTCTCTACGCTGTTCTACCAAACTGTATGCTTATCTGACAATAGCACATAACCCTGATTACTGTAGCTACATAATAAGGCTTGATTTGTATACATGGATTTCTTGTACTTCGTTCTTTTCCAAAATTGTTTTAGTGATTCTAGTTCACTTGTCTCTTCATATACATTTGAAACAATTTTGCCTATCTCTACCAAAAAGCCTTGCTAAAATTTGACTGGATTTGCAATAAATCTGTTTATCAATTTAGGAAGAACCATCATCTCTGCTGTCTTCTGATGTATGAACAGGGCATGGCTCTCCATTTATTTAGATTATTTTTTTCATAAGCATTTTGAAGTTTTCCAAATGCAAATCCTAGACATATTTTGTTAGACTTACTCATGAGTACTTGATTTATTCATCATTTTTCATGGTATTATATGTAAAATGTTGATGTTTACATGGTCTTTGCTAGTTTGATGGTTTAGTCACTAAGTCGTGTCCAACTCTTTGCGATCCTGTGGACAACAGCCTGACAGCTTCCTCTGTACATGGAATTCTCCAAGCAAGAATACTGGAGTGGGTTGCCATTTCCTTCTCCAGAGGATCTTTCCAACCCAGGAATTGAACCTGGGTCTCCTGCATTGCAGGCAGATTCTTTATCAACTGAGCTATGAGGGAAGCCCCATTGCTAGTTTATACAAATACAATTTCTTTTTTATGTTAATCTGTATATTGTAGATTTTCTGAACCCATGTATTAGTTTAGGCATTTGTTTTTGTATTGGTTTTTAGATTCCTTCAGGGTTTTCTGCAAGGAGATCCAACCAGTTCATTCTGAAGGAGATAAGCCCTGGGATTTCTTTGGAAGGAATGATGCTAAAGCTGAAGCTCCAGTACTTTGGCNTCTAGTCAAGGCTATGGTTTTTCCAGTGGTCATGTATGGATGTGAGAGTTGGACTGTGAAGAAAGCTGAGCACCAAAGAATTGATGCTTTTGAACTGTGGTGTTGGAGAAGACTCTTGAGAGTCCCTTGGACTGCAAGGAGATCCAACCAGTCCATTCTGAAGGAGATCAGCCCTGGGATTTCTTTGGAAGGAATGATGCTAAAGCTGAAGCTCCAGTACTTTGGCCACCTCATGCGAAGAGTTGACTCATTGGAAAAGACTTTGATGCTGGGAGGGATTGGGGGCAGGAGGATACAGGAACAACAGAGGATGAGGTGGCTGGATGGCATCACTGACTCAATGGGCGTGAGTCTGAGTGAACTTCGGGAGTTGGTGATGGACAGGGAGGCCTGGTGTGCTGTGATTCATGGGGTCACAAAGAGTTGGACACGACTGAGTGACTGAACTGAACTGAACAAGTGGTTTTCTGCAGAAACAATAAAGGCATTTGCAAATAAGGATAGCTTTATCCCTTTTTTCCAACCTATGTATTTACTTTCTTTCCTTTCCAAAACTTCCATTATACATTGAATAAGAATAATGAGACCAGACACCCTTTTCTTCTTCTTACCAGGAAAATCAATCACCATCAAGTCTGGTGTTTGCTGTAGATTTTCTACATATATTCTTGATAAGCTGAGAAAATTATCTCTATTCATATTTTCTGAGAGTTTTTTCATGAATGAATATTGAATTTTGACAAATAATTTTTTCTCCACATTAATTGATTTTATTACACAATACGGTTTTACTTTTACTGTGGTCAGTAACACTGCTATCCAAACATTAATTTTTCATGCATAATCACACTGTATAATTCTTTGCATATATTGCTAGATTCTACTGTGTACTTCTCATTATGAATGTTTGCAAGTAATTTAGGAGTGATATGAGTCTGTAGTTTTCAATTTTTGTATTATCTTTGCCTGATTATAGTATCAGGGGCATACCGATTCATAAAATATGTTGGGAAATGCTCCCTCCTATTATAATGTTAGGAAGATATTGTGTACAAGTGATATTTGTTATTCCTTAATGTTCCGAAGAATAGCAAGTAGAGACAATAAAGCCTTCCTCAGTGATCAGTGCAAAGAAATAGAGGGAAATAATAGAATGGGAAAGACCAGAGATCTCTTCAAGAAAATTAGAGATACAAAGGGAACATTTCATGCAAAGATGGGCACAATAAAGGACAGAAATGGTATGGACCTAACAGAAGCAGAAGATATTAAGAAGAGGTGGCAAGAATACACAGAGGGACTGTACAAAAAAGAGTTTCATGACCCAGATAATCATGATGGTGTGATCACTCATCTAGAGCCAGGCATCCTGGAATGAGAAGTCAAGTGGGCCTTAGGAAGCTTCACTACATACAAAGCTAGTGGAGGTGATGGAATTCCAGTGGAGCTATTTTAAATCCTAAAAGATGATGCTGTGAAAGTGCTGCACTCACTATGCCACCAAACTTGGAAAACTCAGCAGTGGCCACAGGACTGGAAAAAGTCAGTTTTCACTCCATTCCCAAAGAAAGGCAATACCAAAGAATGCTCAAACTACCACACAATTGCACTCATCTCACACGCTAGTAAACTAATGCTCAAAATTCTCCAAGCCAAGCTTCAGCAATACATGAAGCATGAACTTCCAGATACTCAAGCTGGTTTTAGAAAAGGCAGAGGAACCAGAGATCAAATTGCCAACATCCGCTGGATCGTTGAAAAAGCAAGAGAATTCCAGAAAAACATCTACTTCTGCTTTATTGACTATACCAAAGCCTTTGACTGCATGGATCACAACAAACTGTGGAAAATTCTGAAAGAGATGACAATACCAGATCACTTGACCTGCCTCTTGAGAAATCTGTATGCAGGTCAGGAAACAATAGTTAGAACTGGACTTGGAACAACAGACTGTTTTCAAATCAGCAAAGAAGTATGTCAAGGCTGTGTATTGTCACCCTGCTTATTTAACTTATATGCAGAGTACATAATGAGAAATGCTGGGCTTGATGAAGCACAAGCTGGAATCAAGATTGCCGGGAGAAATATCAATAACCTTAGATATGCAGATGACACCATCTTTATGGTAGAAAGTGAAGAGGAACTAAAGAGCCTCTTGATGAAAGTGAAAGAGGAGAGTGAAAAGTTGGCTTAAAACTCAACATTCAGAAAACGAAAATCATGGCATCTGGTCCCATCACTTCATGGCAAATAGATGGGGAAACAGTGTCAGACTTAATTTTGGGGGGCTCCAAAATCACTGCAGATAATGATTGCAGCCATGAACTTAAAAGACTCATACACCTTGNGAGAGTGAAAAGTTGGCTTAAAACTCAACATTCAGAAAACGAAAATCATGGCATCTGGTCCCATCACTTCATGGCAAATAGATGGGGAAACAGTGTCAGACTTAATTTTGGGGGGCTCCAAAATCACTGCAGATAATGATTGCAGCCATGAACTTAAAAGACTCATACACCTTGGAAGAAAAGTTATGACCAAGCTAGATAGCATTTTCAGACTTAATTTTTGGCGGCTCCAAAATCACTGCAGATGGTGATTGCAGCCATTAAAGTAAAAGGCACTTACTCCTTGGAAGAAAAGTTATGACCAACCTAGATAGCATATTCAAAAGCAGAGACATTACTTTGCTGACTAAGGTCCATCTAATCAAGGCTATGATTTTTCCAGTAGTCGTGTATGGATGTGAGAGTTGGATTGTGAAGAAGGCTGAGCACCGAAGANCCTTTTAAAGTCCAAATTTAAAATTGAATTTCTCTATTGCTATGACCTCCCCTCAAAAAAAAAGCATCAGTGATTCTTTTACATTTACAAAAATAATTCCACATCTGTTTTCTAGAGCTTTCTTCAGTGAGATCAGCCATTAGTAGCTGTTTCATTTGTTTCTAATGTATATAAGGCACATTAACTACTCTGCTAGGTTTAGGCACAGAAAGCAGCATGTTCCTTAATTTTTCTTACATACCTTGTAAATATGGAAGACAAATATGGAACAAGGTTATGGCTCAGGAAGTTGCCCTGTGGCACTGGCCAGTTACCTAGCAGTTGGTAGGACTTATGTCAGATTACCCTACGTCAGAATCTGCTCCTGATTTTCAGGTTCAAAACTCTAATTTCCTCCCTTTACTAGAGCAGATCTGCTCCTCAGATGGCAGGTTTTCCTTAGCAAAGACCCCATGCAGCCTGGTTCCTTTCAAATACAACCTGCTGAAAACTCTCAAAGTTCCTCCCCAAACCTCTCCAGAGAACTGATCCTACAGGGCATGGACAGTCCCACTTCACATGCCATGGACTCTTTCTGTCCAGCATGAACCCCATCTTCTCTTTTGCTCTTGGTTTCTCTTGGATAAACAGCCTGCGCTAGGGGTGCACCTTGCTCTGTGCTCTCGCCATGCTGATATCCAGCCATCCTCCCTGATTCTCCCTTTCTCTTTCACCAAAGGCTGTTGATTTTGCCTTCTAAGGATCCCTCTCATGTCAATCCTTCAACTTCTACAATTTCCCTAGTTTAAACCCTTGTCACTATTTCTGCAATCACCTAAATGGATCTTTCCTTCCAAATGTTCTTGCTTTAACCCTGCTTGGTCCCCTGCAATAACCTCTGGTCATAGCTGGTGACCACTGAGCTCTGGAAGTGTGGCTGGTGCCATAAGTAACTCCAGTTTTAATGATATTTAATATTATTATTTTTTTACATTTAAAAAGTTGATACTCCATTCAGTTACTAGAAAATTTGAAGGGTCCTGGCAATGAGTATGTGATTCTACTTTTCAGCTGTAAATTTTACAAACTCTAAAGCAAGTTGAGTATATCAGATGACAGTTTGGTGTTCAAACTGAGAAGTGCTGTTTGTATAAAATACACACCAGGTTTCAAAGCCTTTGTACAAAATAAATATGTAACATATGATATTAATTAATTTTTGAATTGATTACATGGGAAAATGACAATATTTTGGATGTATTGTGTTAGGTCAAATCTATTACATTTATTTTAATCTGCTTCTTTCCCCATTTTATAAATATGACTATTTGAAATTGCACATGTGGCTATTTCTTTTTTTAAAAAAAGACTTTTTTTTATGTTGACCATTTTTAAAGTCTTTTTTTTGAATTTGTTACAATATCGTTTCTGTTTTATGTTTTTGCTCTTTGGCCTCGAGGTGTGTGGGATCTTAGCACCCCAACAAGGGACTGAACCCACACTCCCTGCATTGGAAGGTGAAGCCCTAACGACTGGACCACAAGGAAGTCCCCATGTTATTATTTCTGATGGTAGTCTCTGTCTAATGCATCTCTACCTGCCAGCAGTAGGTGAATGGCTCCATAGGCCTCCACTGCCCACCACTTTGTCCCTTTGCCTGGGAATAAAGCCTAGCACCGTACTACAACCCAGCTTTTCTAACCCCCTGGGCCTGGCTGCTGGAGCCTGGGCTTCAGAGCTCTGCACGATCCTCTCCCATCACATACCCACAGAGCACTCTGTCTTGGGCGTCTGCTCCTTGTTTACCTTCTCTGCCTCCCACACTTCTCCTACCTGCCCCTTTCCAACAAAACAGAGAAGCAAAAACAAATCAAAACTCTGGAAAAATTGAACTTGCCATTTAAGAATCAGCTCAAGTATCACCTTCTCTGAAGCACAGTTGGAGATCCCTGACCCAGCAGGTCTCGTCCTGGACTGTGTCCACCTTCCAGGTCACTTTTCATTATTAGGTTATAATAGTTCCCACATTAACAACGCCATTATCTTCTACCAGCCAGTTCACCACTTGAGAAACCCAGGAAGCCTTCCCATCCCTACTGCGTAGGAAATGCTTGGATGCACCAATGAAATGAACAGGCTTGTCAGTGCTAGAAATTCACAAAAATCAATAAAACCTCTCCTGGCGATTAGAAGGCACAATAGTTTGACATGGGCTTGCCTTTCCATATCTGGAAAAGCACCGAAAGCAAGATTTGATGAAATAAAGAGTTAGAATGCAATTTAAGTGGGTAACTTAAGAAGCATGTCTAGTGTGCTGTAGCTAGCACTTTCAAAGGAACAGTCACAGGTCATCAGTCTACAGTCTTATTTGTGTTTGCAGCTGCAACTGATTTTTTTTCTTTTTCTTTCTTTCGAACGGCTATCGTCAGACTCTTGGGCAACACATTCTCTTTAAAGATGTGTACGTGTCTTCAAGCAGGTACAGTCCAGCCTTTTGAGGAATGTTCTGCCTTTTCTCAGCAGGTTTTGTAAAACTGCACTCTGAGTCATTGACTGGCTTGTAAATTTACATGGAAATGACATTTATATTTCCTTATGAGCTTATCACACATCAGAATATCTTTTCACAACTTGGATTTTAGAACTTTGTTTGATTGCTTAAAATCATATTTTCTGATTAGTGAAGCAAAGGTCAAATTTTAGAAAAAGTTCAGTATCTTCCTTACAAAGTTTATTTGGCATTGATTTAATTCCTGGGAGCTCAAAAGCTCTGCCTGAATAGCACACACATCTTTCATTCGCATAAACTTTATTATCCAAACATGAAAACCAAGCAAAGCATTGGACAGAAGAACAGGGAAACAGGCTGGTCTTATCAGAGTGAAGGATATTTGCATCCTATTAGGATAGTGGCCACAAAAGATAAAACCTGAAATACAATAAATATTTACTTGTTTATATTTTTCTCTTCTATAATTACCATGGTGACCTCTTGCCTGATAAAAACATCAACAGAGAAGGAAAAAGATGGGCTTCAGCTGGGCTCTTAGCAGACAAACAGCAAAAAACTGTTTCTCAGGGGTCACTAAAGTTTAGCCTTTTTGTATGAACTTACTAAATTAAATATGCATGATTTAATACTGCCGAAGAAAGAACAAGAAAACTGTGTTGCTTTGCCAGAGAAATCCCTCTTTAGGTGCTTCACTAATTCCTAGCATTTTGAAGAGCTTCTGACTTAATATTTGTTGTTGAACTTTTTATTTTTATTCTCAGTAGTCATTCTGGATGTGTTTTTAAAGTCATAATAGTTTAAACTCTGAATGGGCTTTGGGACCTTTGCAGGTGACTCAGCCACCTTGAAAGTCAAGCAAACTGTATGCTTTGTGAAGTTTAAATCACCTGAAGAAGGTCCTATTCTTCCTTGACAGATACACTGATGTATCTGTTATTCATTTTCATCTTAATTGGTTACGTGTCTAACCTTTCTGTTCTGATGTTTGCACCACTGACACATCAGAGTGACCTGCAAGGCTTGATGAAACAGACCACTGGGATTGCCCTCAAAGGTTCTGATTCATTAGCCTGCATGGGACCTGAAAGTCCACATTTTTAACCAGGGCCCAGGTGACGCTGCTGCCCTGGGGTGGCTACAACATTGGAGAATCACTGCAATGTGGCCGTTTACTCCAGAGGCAGGATAGAGCTGGAAAGCTGTTTAAACCCCAGTCATCTATCTTCTTTGAACTGCTTTCCAGAATACTTGTTTGGGCTTCCCTGATGTTGGCCATGAAGTGATATATGTAAAGACTTTTTAAGCAGTAAAGAGAATTGGTGTATGTGGGAAGGAACATGATTTTCATCTGAGTCTGTCCGTGTTTTTGTAATTTAAAGTAGGCCTTAAGGCATCTCCTTTCATTGTTTCCTTTCCTCCTTGGGGCCCATCTTCTTTGTGTACCTCTAGTGTGAAGGGAAAATGTTGTTCAGGGCTCATTTGGATCAGGCTGGTCTTTAACTTAAATATGCTCGCTTTGCCCTGGAGGCCAACACCCCTCCTTCCACTTTTCCAGACTGTGGATTCCCCTTTGCAAATCTCTTTTCCTGTGAGGAGGCCTGACTCAGGTTTTCCATCTCCTGCTTCATGCATAGGCTCACAGGGATTTGTTTAGATCAGAATTCTCGGGAGCTTTATTTTTAAATGTAAATTATTGTTAAGTAAATTCTTCTTTCCCATGTGAATTTTCTCCATCCTTCGACTCCCCCATTCATGGATTTATGTATTCATTCACTTAAGAAATTTGACTTATCTGCTCACTTGCAGCACAGCTATAAACATTGCTATTTATATATTAAGACAAAGCTTCATATTTAGTTTTATTAGGTTTATGAGTAGTTTTATTCTTTCTCTTGAGCTTAATGATTTTGATTGTTGAAGTGTAATCATCTCATTGGATTTCTTGCTCCCCATTCAATTATCTGAAGTTTATTGATACAAATTTATTGTGTGATTCTTTGAAGGATAAACATTTCAAGCAGGACCTAAACAACTGCAGACACTCGGGCATGTCAGCAGAGCCTTACTGTCTTTCTGCCTTCATCACTAACAACACTGTTGTGTGGTATATTTCCATACCTATAATGGCAACTAATATGGCTCCCCTGGTGGCTCAGTCAGCAAAGTAATGTCTCTGCTTTTGAATATGCTATCTAGTTTGATCATAACTTTTCTTCCAAGGAGTAAGCATCTTTTAATTTCATGGCTGCATTCACCATTTGCAGTGATTCTGGAGCCCCAAAAAATAAAGTCTGACACTGTTTCCACCGTTTCCCCATCTATTNTGATCTCTGGTTCCTCTGCCTTTTCTAAAACCAGCTTGAACATCAGGAAGTTCACAGTTCACGTATTTTGAAGCCTGGCGTGGCTCAGTGGTAAAGAATCTACCTATCAATGGAGGAGACATGGGTTTGATTCCTGGATTGGGAAGATACTCTGGAGAAAAAAATGGCAACCCCTCGAGTACTATTGCTTGGGAAACCCCATGCACAGAGGAGCCCGGAGGGCTACAGTCTGGGGTTGCAGAAGAGTCACACATGACTTAACGACTAAATAGCAGCAACAATTATGTAACACCTTGCCCACTTTACCTTCAAGATATTTCTAAAATCTGTGTTTAAAAACCTGGCAAAATGAATGATTCAACATCCGTGATGCTCCATTTTTCTGCCACTGGAGAAAGCACATGGATTTTCCATTTCACTAGTAATTAATTTGTGCAAGTTACTCTTGATTATCATTATTTATATATTTTGTCTATCCTCACCCGGTTTACGTAATAGTTTTGTTCAGTCACTAAGAAGTCATATTTGACTTTTTGTGACCCCATGGACTGCAGCTTGCCAGGCTTCCTTGTCCTTCACTATCTCCCAGAGTTTGCTCAAACTCATGTCCACTGAGTCGATGATGCCATTCAACCATTTCATCCTGTGTCATCCCCTTGTCCTTCTGCCCTTAATCTTTCCTAGCATCAGGATCTTTTCCAAAAAGCCGGCTTTTCGCATCAGATGGCCAAACAATAGCTTCAGCTTCAGCATCAGTCCTTCCAAAGAATATTCGAGGTTGATTTCCTTTAAGAAATCTGTCNGTCGATGATGCCATTCAACCATTTCATCCTGTGTCATCCCCTTGTCCTTCTGCCCTTAATCTTTCCTAGCATCAGGATCTTTTCCAAAAAGCCGGCTTTTCGCATCAGATGGCCAAACAATAGCTTCAGCTTCAGCATCAGTCCTTCCAAAGAATATTCGAGGTTGATTTCCTTTAAGAAATCTGTCTAATAATCTCATTCTAAATTCCATCAGAGGATCAATGTAAAACTTCCTAGCTCACAGACTGCAGCATCCAACCATCCCATATTCCTTTTTTGTAAAATCCAACATGATTCATGAGAGATGGTCAGTTCTGATTTTACTTTGCAATTTAGCCGGGATAAAACAACAATAATAATGTATCAGTGTGTGCACTCCAGCTTCTAAAACACTTATAGACATTACCATGGTTCTTCCGCTTTATGGCACAGTGATATCTTTTCTATTTTCCCCCCAGGGATGTAATTTAGTCAAAACACACAGGAAGGGGAGAGTCAAGGCATGGAATGGGTCTTCCTGCCCCAGATCCTGCATTTGTTCAATGAAGTAAGTAAAACAGATGATAATTTTTTTCTATATCAGTTCTGAGTTAACAGTGAATGAAATGAACTTGAGTTTAGGGATTGGAACACTATTCAGCTCTTTTCTTATTTTTGTTTTTATTTTTTCTCACAGATGTTTATTATTTATTTCATCATTCTTTCAAACCACTCCAGGGTTTCCTTAAAACCGAGATCTATTTCCTTGGTCTGAGTAAAAAAAGGAAATAATACCATTTTATATAAATAATGGATTTGGAATGCTTAAGATTAGAATATTTGCCAGAATCGTAAATCACTGATAGAAAATAATGGTCTTTATTACTTTAAAAATTAAACTAAATCCAGGCTATTTAACTATGAGTAAAAATAAAAATGAGTTTGGATGGGTTGGAGTTTATTTCAGATAAACATCTTTCTTTTAAAAATTTTATCCGAAACTTCTCTGTGTCCAGAAGGAAGCTTGCAACCTGATCAGCACGGGGTTTCCTGTGAAGCTGTGCCGCTCTTCCTGTTTACTCTCAGAGCGCACTTGCACAAGGCAGCTGTTTAGCACTAAGGCTTTCCTTCAGTTGGTCTCAGATTGCTAATTAGATGGGTAAGGGAGAGATGAAATGTCCCAAATGGTTTTCAGTCCCAAGTTGTTTGAATTAAAGAAACACTACATACAATTATCGTGATTTTGTAAAACTCTTTAAATGAATCAACTTTTCATAAGAATATATAAATACAATCGTTGTTTGTTGTTTAGTCGGCAAGTTGTGTCTGACTCTTTTGTGACCCCCCTGCCCTGCTCCTCTGTCCATGGAGTTATTCAGGCAAGAATACTGAGTGGGATGCCATTTCCTTCTCCAGGGGATCTTCCCCATCTAGGGATTGAGTCCCCTTCTCCTGCACTGGCAGGTGGATTCTTTACTACTGAGCCTTCTGGAAATCCCACAAATACAATTACAGAAGTTCTATTATGTAGAAGGTGCCTAAGGTTTCTTCAATTCTGTAGGTTTATGAGAATTATCACAATGTACTTTGCCTGGTTGTCACTCTTTTTTAGCGAGAACAATAGCTTTCACATAGGCCATTCCAACTCCTTGGTCTGGTTCTATTCTGAAGATACCTCTAAATCTATCCTCTGGAAATGGTTACAGACTCTGTGCAGTGATATTAGAACAAGCTCTCAAAGTCCTCTAAGTAAAGGAACTTTTAAAATGTTTCCCATCGCCTTAACCTGGCTATATATTTTAGTTGTAGAAGTTGTCTGATGAGATCAGGAAACATGGACAGAGAGAGGACCTTTCACTTCCCAGGGAGAGCTGATGCATGCGTGTGTGTGTGCCTAGTCTCTTCGGTCGTGTCCAACTCTTTGTAACCTCATGGACCGTAGCCCGCCAGGCTCCTCTGTCCATGGGATTTTCCAGGCAAGAGTCCTGGAGTGGATTGCTATCCCCTCCCCCAGGGGATCTTCCCGACCCAGGGATTGAACCTGTGCCTCCTGCATCTCCGGCATCGCAGGAGAATTCTTTACTGCTGGGCCACCCAGGAAGCCAGAGATTTGATGACCCAACTGTTAAGTCCAATTGGCTTTAACATGCTGGATTCTCTTCACTACGTATGTGATACTTGAACTAATCTTTGTTTTCTCCTTCAGAACAAGCACCAGTTACAAAAAAATCAGAAAATACACAGGTTCAGCAGCCAGTTTCAATGCAGAAAGAACATCATTATCAGAATAAAAACCGAGACTGGTAAATCTCATTTCATAGATTCCAAAAATGAGTGTAAATTAAGCAAAATATGCAGCGAGGAAAAGAAAGTGACATTTTAATATGCAGTCAAATATTTGAAAATAGTTTGTATTACTATCTGAACTATATATAATTCAAACTCCAGATTGCTATATGACAAAGTGATTAAGTCAAGGGTTTTGGCTTTTGTCGCTGTTGTTCACTTCCTCCCTAGAAGCCAATATCCTTACAGTGTTAGCGTTGTCGATGGGAGTAATTACAGTATTTTCCCATAAGCACTGAACTAAGGGTCAACCCTTCACCTAACATAATCATTCAGAGTATCTCTGAACCTGCGAATCTTTTCACTTGGACACTCTCTGAGTCTTAACTCAGAAACAGATGAGTAGATGGTGAGAGAGTAAACCCTGGTCTCTAGAAGATTCCCCTGGGGAGGCTCTGGTTCAGGAAAGTTGAGCCCCTCAAGAAGTAAGAATCAGGGCTGCCTCTGTCAACAGTTCTGCTGATTTCAGCCGAAAAACCTGTTTTTGCCATTTCTTCTGCTGAATTGCTTTATTTAGCATATGTGCATTTATTTATTTATATTTAGGCTTTTAAGAAAGCAGTTTATTTGCCTAGGTAAATTACTATGGCTAGAAATTTACTTATGAGCTGGAAGTATTTTCAAAATATGAACAATTTTATATTTGGTAAGTTGTACAAGGTTGATTATGTATTATATATATGTTATATTTATTATATATATATATATATAGTTAATCAACCCACACTTTCTGTTGTGACAATTTGTAATATTTTTTTCCATTGACAATATGTAAGCAGCAAATTTAATTCAGCCTATCCTTCAGTTCATTTCAGTCACTCAGTCATGTCCAACCCTTTTCGACCCCATGGATTGCACAAGCTAGGCCTCCCTCTCCATCACCAACTCCCGGAGTTCATTCAGACTCACGTCCATCGAGTCAGTGATGCCATCCAGCCATCTCATCCTCTGTCGTCCCCTTCTCCTCCTGCCCCCAATCCCTCCCAGCATCAAAGTCTTTTCCAGTGAGTCAACTCTTCGCATGAGGTGGCCAAAGTACTGGAGTTTCAGCTTTAGCATCATTCCTTCCAAAGAAATCCCAGGGCTGATATCTTCAGAATGGACTGGTTAGATCTCCTTGCAGTCCAAGGAATCAAGAGTCTTCTCCAACACCACAGTTCAAAAGCATCAATTCTTCCACGCTCAGCCTTCTTCACAGACCAACTCTCACATCCATACATGATCACAGGAAAAACCATAGCCTTGACTAGATGGACCTTAGTCGGTGAAGTAATGTCTCTTCTTTTGAATATGCTGTCTAGATTGGTCAGAACTTTTCTTCCAAGCGTCTTTTGGACGCTTTCTTTAAGCGTCTTTTAATTTCATGGCTGCAATCACCATCTGCAGTGATTTTGGAGCCCCCCAAAATAAAATCTGACTGTTTCCACTGTTTCCCCCTCTATTTGCCATGAAGTGATGGGACCAGATGCCATGATCTTCGTTTTCTGAATGTTGAGCTTTAAGCCAACTTTTTCACTCTCCTCTTTCACTTTCATCAAGAGGCTCTTTAGTTCCTCTTCACTTTCTGCCATAAGGGTGGTGTCATCTGCATATCTGAGGTTATTGATATTTCTCCCAGCAATCTTGATTCCAGCTTGTGCTTCATCCAGCCCAGCGTTTCTCATGATGTACTCTGCATAGAAGTTAAATAAGCAGGGTGACAATATACAGCCTTGACGTACTCCTTTTCCTATTTGGAGTCAGTCTGTTGTTCCGTGTCCAGTTCTAATTGTTGCTTCCTGATCTGCATACGGGTTTCTTGAATTAAATTTGCTGGGTTGATTAACAAGTTGAACAAATAAGGATGAAAACTTTTATTCACTTTAAAAGAGAGTATGCAGAGATAATACACCCCCCGATAGGCTCTACAGTCCTTCAATACCATACACAAAGTATAGGTAGTTTGGCAATTCAATGTGTCTAACAGGTAAGAGATTCCACAAAATACTACAAAGAAACAAAGTAAATGAGTTCTAATCCAGTATCAGGAATTATTTACTTTTTGATATGTTTTATCTTGTCATTCTTGATAAAGTGATGACATAACCACTAAGATACCAGTTCAGTTCAGTTCAGTTCAGTTGCTCAGTCGTGTCTGACTTCTTGAGATCCCATGAATTGCAGCACACCAGGCCTCCCTGTCGTCACCAGCTCCCGGAGTTCACTCAAACTCATGTCCATCGAGTTGGTGATGCCATCCAGACATCTCATCCTCTGGTGTCCCCTTCTCCTCCTGCCCCCAATCCCTCCCAGCATCAGGGTCTTTTCTAGTGAGTCAGCTCATCACATGAGGTGGCCAAAATATTGGAGTTTCAGCTTCAGCATCAATCCTTCCAATGAACACCCAGGACTGATCTCCTTTAGGATGGACTGGTTGGATCTCCTTGCAGTCCAAGGGACTCTCAAAGTCTTCTCCAACACCACAGTTCAAAAGCATCAATTCTTCGGTGCTCAGCTTTCTTCACAGTCCAACTCTCACATCCATACATGACTACTGGAAAAACCATAGCCTGACTAGATGGATCTTTGTTGGCAAAGTAATATCTCTGCTTTTGAATATGCTATCTAGGTTGGTCAGAACTTTCCTTCCAAAGAGTAAAGGTATTTTAATTTCATGGCTGCAACCACCATCTGCAGTGATTTTGGAGCCCCCCAAAATAAAGTCTGACATTTTCCACTGTTTCCCCCTCTATTTGCCATGAAGTGATGGGACCAGATGCCATGATCTTCATTTTCTGAATGTTGAGCTTTAAGCCAACTTTTCACTCTCCTCTTTCACTTTCATCAAGAGGCTTTTTAGTTCCTCTTCACTTTCTGCCATAAGGGTGGTGTCATCTGCATATCTGAGGTTATTGACATTTCTCCCGGCAATCTTGATTCCGGCTTGTGCTTCATCCAGCCCAGCGTTTCTCATGATGTATTCTGCATAGAAGTTAAATAAGCAGGGCGACAATATACAGCCTTGACATACTCTTTTTTCCTATTTGGAACCAGTCTGTTCTTCCATGTCCAGTTCTAACTGTTCCTTCCTGACCTGCATATAGGTTTCTCAAGAGGCAGGTCAGGTGGTCTGGTATTCCCATCTCTTTCAGAATTTTCCACAGTTCATTGTGGTCCACACAATCAAAGTCTTTGGCATAATCAATAAAGCAGAAATAGATACCAGAATGCATAGTAAAACCTGTCTCGGATTTTGGAGATATTTGCAAGTGATACAAAAATCTTCCCAGGCATTGACAGAACTCCAATATTCACATCACTAGGAAGTTTCTTTTAATGTCTCTTTCAACTGGGCATTTGACAATCAAGATCACTCCCTAATTATCAAACAAACTTCAGGGACTGTTCTTCTGTATTTCTGTACAAAGTTCTGATACTTTTTTCAAATTTTCTGTCCCTGATTAGTCTACTTTTGACTACAATTTTACTGGTAACTGCTATAGCTTGTCTACATTTTCTTATTTGATTTATTTGACCCATACCATTTATGCCAAAATTGGTTTGGTCACAAATGCTGGACCAATTTAATTGTTGTTGTCATGGACTTGATAATCTAATGGGGGGAGGGGACTGAGAATGAACCAACAAATAATTTAATGTAGTGGGTTGATATGTGTCCCCCAAAAAACTATCTCCAAGTCCTAATCCCCAGTGTCAATGAAACTGACCTTATTTGTAAAAGGAGTCTTTGCAGATATTATTAAAGTTGGGGCTTAAAGAATCTACCTCCAGTGCAGGAGATCTGGTTCGATCCTTTTGTTGGGTAGATACCCTGAAGAAAGGAGTGGTTACCCACTCCAATATTCTTGCCTGGAGACTCCCATGGACAGGGGAGCCTGAGTTAATAATTAAGTTAAGGTTCTTGAGATGAGATCATTGTAGATTGGAAGAGAAGGCCTAAATCCAATGCCAGGTGACTTTGTAAGAAGAGGGGAGACATAGAGACACAGAACGAAGGGCATGTGAAGTTGGAGGCAGACTGGAGTGACACAGCCCCAAACGGAGGAAGGCCAAAGGCTGCCGGCAGCTCCCAGAAGCCAGGAGAGGGAGGCATGGAACAGAACCTCCCTCAGAACTTCCAGCAGGAACCAATTCTGCCAACACCTTGATTGTGGACTTATGGAATCCAGAAAGAATAATTCACTATTACCAAGCTTTTGGTAATGTGTTACGACTGTGCTAGAAAAGTAGCACAGTCAAAATGCTGAGAAGTTCTACTGAGTTTAACAGAGAAAGTAGTTAGACGTTGTGAGGGTTTAGTAAGAAATGGCAAACTTAAATATGTAAGTATATGACATTTGGTCAAAAATCTGAAAGACCTAAGGGGCTGAGCCATAGAGAAATCTAGGGGAAGGCATTCTCAAATACAAAGAGCAAGTGGCCAGAACATGGCTATCTGTTTGGAAGGCAAGGTGGGCATGAGTGGGCCAGTAGGAAAGAATACAAACAGAGGGAAATAGAAGCTGCTTCAGAGGGTTTCTTGCGGGTCATTATGCCCAATGAGAGGTGCCTTGTTGGAGATTTTGCCAAAGAGGTGATGTGTTAGGTGCTGTGTTGAGAATACTCTAGTTTGCTAGGGGATAATTATAGTAGAAGGGAAAATAGTTAAAAGACAATTATAATAATGAGAATAATGGTGCCTTGGGACAGAATCATGTATGTGCATTTAAATACATAGCCTGTAAAATTATTCTTATTTAAACTTTTGTATATTGAGGAATACAAAGCAGTAACAAAGCCTTATTCTCAACTTGTCTGATTTGTTTTAATCTTTCAACCTTTAGGTTACATGTTGTGTATTACATTCAAGTTGGAAGTTCTCTTTTGATTAAATCCTAGGCTTATCTCATTAGCATAGGTTGACATAAGGCACATGGACAGCATGAAAAATAAAAACAATAACTTCCATCGTCTCAGCAATTTTAGTAAGGTAAAAGCTGAATAATAAGCTAGTTGTCCATTAACTGATGAAAGGGTAAACAAACTGTGTTATATCCATACAATGGAATATTATCTGGAAATAAAGAGAAATATAATATTGATACATGTTACCACATGAACAAACTCAAAAGCATTATGCCAAGTAAAATAAATCAGTCACTAAGAAAGAATATTAAAAGCAGCAAGGGGGTGGGGGACAAGACGGCGGAGGAGTAGATGGACGAGGAGTGCATCTCTTTCCATGAATACATCAGGAATACACCTCCAGACACAGAAGTGCATGCAGAACACCAGCCGAGAGCAGACAGGAGTGCCTGACCAGAGGAAAAGAATATATAGAACCACAAAAAAATTTGGCAGGATGAAGGAACTAGGGAGAAAAACAGGAGTGTTAGTAGGACTGAACCTGCCCTCGGCAGGTCGGGGAACTGAAGCAGGGGTCCGAGCCCCATACCTGGGCAATTGTCTGAGTCAGAAGAGCAACATTAAAGGCTGAGAGTGAAACAGCTGATCTGTGGCAGCCTAAATGGAATGAGAATCAGGCAGTCCTTGCCACAGCCATACATATGCCAGACAGGGTCCCCTGGAAGGCGCAGCTGCTGGGAGCTGGAGTTTGGGGAGTGTGGCATGATCCCAGGGCGAGGGTTGCTGTTGACTGTGAAGAGACAGATTGAGGGGATGTGAGGAAGAAGATTGTGAAGGGAAATCCCTGTGGAAGAAAGGCAGGCAGCCATGAAAGCAAGGCAATGCCACAGAATCACGCGTAGGGGGTGAAGCCATCACATAGCCTCTCTCCTCACACACCAGTATTGGCAGCTGAACAATAGAGAGGCTGGCCCATAAAATGCCTGACGCATTGAACTACAGAGTAGGACCCCACCCAGGGTGCCCCTTTAAGTGCCTGACCCACCTATCTACAGAGTAGGATCCCAGGCAAGGGAGCCCTCTAAGTGCCTGAACAGGCAGAGCTACAGAGGAAGACTGCCCGAAGAGGTCTTCTGATCACCAGCTACAAGAGGCTCAAAAAAAGACTGATAGGGCCATAACTCCTGTGGCGGAGGCAGTCCCTGTCCCTGCATTCTTGTAACCGCCAGGGTCCCCAAAAGCCAAGCAGCTGTAACCTTCACGCTCAACTCTTACTGGGGCAGAGCTGCCATAGGCAAGAAAGAGTCTTGCATCTATGTGTGCAAGGTGGCTTCAGTAGTGTCCGACTCTTTGCGATCCTGTAGACTGTGGCCTGCCAGGCTTCTCTGTCAGGGAGGGGGGCTCTCCAGGCAAGAATACTGGAGTGTATTGGCCAATACTGGTTGCCATACCCTTTTAGAGTAGTATATTTCCTGCTTCCCTAGCCGCCAACTCCCCTGAATACCTGGTGCTGCCAGAACCCCTGCAACCGAAGCAGCTGCACCACCTCCACACCTGGCCTTCATAGGGACAAACCCAAGTCCTCCAGGGCAGCCTCAGTAGCAAACCCCAGTGGACGACCCACAAGCAGAGGTGGAAATAAAACCACAATTGAAACCCAGGGGCAGTGTGCCTAAGGAAGAACCTTCACACCAGCTGTACAGCTGCAGATTAAATCCACGCGATCAAGTAGGCAGACTCTGTGTCTATGGAATATATAAAAGGTCATTGAGAGTTCCCACAAAAGAAAACGTACTAGTTCTGATAGCTGTCGATATTGGAGGCAGGAACGCAGAGGAGAAGGACCAGATTAGAATCTGAGCTGCACCCCCAGCAGGTCCAGAGATCAGCACAGTGTTGGAGGGCATCCTAGGGAGGTGAGGTGGACTGTGACTCCCAGAGAGGGAAAGGACTCTGGCAGCAGTGACTCAAGAAAAACATTCATTAGTCTTATGTTTTGACTTGCTCTGTAGATTCTTTTTTTTCTTTTCTTTTCTTTTCCCTTCCCCCACCCCTCTCTGTTGTACTTATCAATTTTGTTGGCATTATGAAATCTAATTAAACGTTTGAGCTTTTTTACCCCTCAGTCACATTTTTCTTATTACTGTTATAAACCTCTGTCTCTACATTGAGCTTTTGGAATTCCTCGGAGTTTTCCTATTTTGTTTTCTTTTATCTTTTTTAAATTTTGATTTTTTTAAACAATTATTATTTTTTCTACGTTTATTCCTTTGTTTGCTTCCTTTCCTACTGTTCTTTTTCCCCTTTCCGTTAAACTTTAATGTATATAAATTTTCTTTATCTACCTCTATTTAACTTTGCATATCTATTCTTTCCTTCTTTTCTTTCTTTCCTTTCCTCTCAACATATTTGTTAGTTTTATTTGCATTGCTTTATTCCCCAGTTGACACTTTGCTCTAATTTTTTATTCCAGTTTGTGCTTTGGTTAGTTTTGTTCTGGTAGATATACTTTTTGGTTTCCTCTGTTTGCTGGGTCAATCTATTGTACTTTATTTTTGTTGGACTGTCTTGATTTTGCTTATGAGTGTATATGTGCATGTGTATATTCAGTAACACCTTTTATTGTTGTTATAAACCTCTGCTTCTATGTTGGGCTTTTGCAGTTCTGTAGAGTTTTCCTTTTTTCTTCCAAATTTTTTTTCTTTTCTCTGTTTTATAATTTTAATTTTTTAAACCTATTGTATTTGTTTTCTACACTTATTCCTTTGTTTTCCTTTCCTACTATTCTTTTCCCCTTGCAGTTAATCTTTAATGTATATAAATCTCCTTCATCTACCTCATTTAACTTTGCATGTCCATTCTTTCTTTCTTTCCTTTCCTCTCAACATATTTGTTAGTTTTATTTCATTGCTTTATTCCCCAATTGGCACCTTGCTCTCACTTTGTTTTCCACTTTGTGCTTTAGTTATTATTGTTCTGATAGATATAATTTTTGGTTTCCTTTGTTTGCCAGGTCAATCTACTATACTTCTTTTTTTTTTTTTTGGACTGTTTTGATTTTCCTTATGGGTGGATATGTAAATGTATATATTCAGTCACACTTTTTATTGTTGCTATTAACCTCTACCTCTATGCTGGGCTTTTGCAGTTCTGTGTTTTCCTTTTTTCTTCCTTTTCTCTTTCTTCTTCTTTTTTTTCTTTTATCTTTATTATAATTTAGATTTGTAATTTTCTAAAAAACCTATTATATTTTTTCAACATTTATTCCTTTGTTTGCTTTTCTTACTGTTCTTTTCCTCTTGCAGTTAATCTTTAATGTATATAAATCTTCATCTACCTCTATTTAACTTTGCATATCTATTCTTTCTTTCCTTTCCTCTCAACATATTTGTTAGGTTTTTTTTTTCATTGCTTTATTCCCCACTTGGCACCTTGTTTTAGTTTTGTTTTCCAGTTTGTGCTTTAGTTAGTTTGATTCTTAACTGGCAAATATAATTTTTTATTTACTTTGTTCACCAGGTTAATCTATTGTACTTTATTTTTGTTGGACTGTTTTGACTTTGCTCATGGGTGTATATGCCTATGTGCATATTCCATTATTTTAATTCTTATTTGCTGATTTTGTAACTACAATTTGTCTGGGGTTCATCTTTGGCTTCTCATTTTTGGATATTTGTTTTAATCTCACTTAATGCCATAACTAAACACTTATGGAATCTTTGTTCCTGACCAGAGATCAAGCCCCAAGCCTTTGGAGTGGGAGCACTGACTCAAAACCCTAGATTACTAGAGAACTAACCCTGAGGAGTATCAAATAGTGAGAACTCACACAAAGGAAACCATTTGAATACAAGACATGGCATCACCAACCACCAGTAGCACCCTGTGCAGGATGCCTCATCTAAACAACAAACAAAACAAAAATACAAATGCAGTCATCAGTAGTCAGGATTACCACTTCACTCAACCTTGCCTATCAGAGGAAAAACAAACAAATAAACAAAAACTCAGCACAAATCTCACCCGATAGGAAGCTTACACAAACCACTGGACCAACCTTAGGAGGGCAGAAACCAAAAGGAAGTAAGAATTCAAACTTGAAGCCTGAGAAAAGGAGAACTCAAGTTCTCCTTTAACACAGTAAGTTAAAAAAAAAAATAATGAAAAGGCAAAGAAATGCTACACAAATGAAGAAACAAACTAGAAACACAGAAATTCAAATAATTGAAGAGGAAATAGGCAAACTACCTGAAAAATAATTCAGAATAATGATAGTAAAGATGATCAAAAGCCTTGACAACAAAATGGAGAAAATGCAAGAATCAATTAACAAAGACTTAGAAGAATTAAAGAATAAACATACAGAGACAAACAACACAATTACTGAAATTAAAAATACTCTAGAAGGAATCAAAGCAGAGTATCTGACGCAGAAGAACGAATCAGTGAGCTGGAGGATAAAATGATGGAAATAACTTCTGAAGAGCAGAATAAAATAAAAAGAATGAAAATAACTGAGGATAGTCTCAGAGATCTCTGGAACAATATCAAACGCAACAACATTTGAATTATAAGGGTCCCAGAAAAAGAAGAGAAAAAGAAAGGGTGAGAGAAAAATTTTGAAGAGACTATAGTTGAAAATTTCCCCAACATGGAAAAGGAAACAGTCAATCAAGTCCAAGAGGCATGAAGAGTCTCATACAGGTTAAGTCCAAGGAGAAACATGCCAAGACATATACTAATCTAACTAACAAAGACTAAACACAAAGAAAGAATATTAAAAGCTGCAAGAGAGAAGCAACGAGTAATATACAAGGAAAACCCCATACGCTTAACAGCTGATCTTTCAGCAGAAAGTCTGCAGACCAGAAGGGAATGGCGGGATACATTTAAAGCATTGAAAGGGAAAAATCTACAACCAAGATTACAGTACCTGGCAAGGATCTCATTCAAAACTGATGGAGAAATAAAAAGCTTTTCAGACAAGCAAAATTAAGAGAATTCAGTACCAGCAAACCAGCTTTACAACAAATGTTAAATCGACTTATATACAAGAAATACAGGAGAAGTAAAAAGATTTTCAAAATCAACCCCAAACAACTAAGAAAATGACAATAGGAACCTATATATCAATAGTGAGTGAAAGTGAAAAGTGAAGTGAAGTCGCTCAGTTGTGTCCGACTCTTTGCGACCCTGTGGACTGTAGCTTACCAAGCTCCTCCGTCCATGGGATTCTCCAGGCAAGAATACTGGAGTTGCCATTTCCTTCTCCAGGGGATCTTCCCGACACAGGGATTGAACTCGGGTCTCCCGCATTGCAGGCAGACGCTTTAACCTCTGAACCACCAGGGAAGCCAGGGAATTATATATAATATATAGAATTATATATCAATAATTACTTTAAATGTAAATGGATTAAATGCTCCAACCAAAAGACACAGACTGGCTGAATAAATAAAAAAATAAGACCCATATATATGCTGTCTAAAAGAAACCCACTTCAGACCTCAAAACACATATAGACTGAAAGTGAGAGGATGGAAAAATATATTCCATGCAAATGGGAAGCAAATGAAAGCTGGAGTAGCAATCCTTATATCAGACAAAATAGACTTTAAAATAAAGAAGATTACAAGAGATAAGGAAGGTCACTACATAATAATCAAGGGATCAATCCAAGAGGAAGACATAACGATTGTAAAGATCTATGTACCCAACATAGGAGCACCTCAACATAGGAGCACAGCAGACATAAAAGTGGAAATTGACATAACACAGTAATAGTAAAAAACTTAAACACCCCACTCACACCGATGGACAGATCATCAAAACAGAAAATTAATAAGGAAACACAAGCCTTAAATGATACATTAGAAAAGAAGGATCTCAATGATATCTTCAGGACATTCCATCCAAATGCAGAATACACCTTCTTCTCGGGAACACATGGAATAATCTCCAGGATAGACAGCATCTTCGGTCACAAATCAAACCTCAGTAAATTTAAGAAAATTGAAATCATATCAAGACCACATACTGTATGATTTCATTCATATGAAAGAGTCAGATACAGAGACAAATAGTAGATTAGTGGTTTCCTTGGGCTTGGGGAAAGGTATCAGCTTTTACCTGATTCTTTGAATACAAGTGATTGTGCAAGGGCACATGGAGTGGAACAAAGACACTGCCCTAACAACATTTTAGAGTGAATAGAGGTAAGAAAGAGGAGTGAGAAAAGGAAACAAGAAGGAAAAATCAAATGTGCTTCAATAGTAACTCTTGGTGTTACTAAAGAGTAGTACTCTTTTGTTACTGTTTTGTTACTAAAACAAAACAATTCATGATAAAATGGGAAAGAAACTGAAGGGAACATTCAGCAATCAACCACAGAAGAAGAAAATATGTCTCTCTTATTAACCATTTGATAATGATGGCATTAAGATGATATGAAGTAGATATTATGGTTGTTGGTCTGCACCCTGCGGGCCTGTAAGGTCCGTACTTGCCCAGTTTCAGGACTGAAGAAGGATCCCAGAGTCAGCAACAGAGACATCAATGGTGTAATCGAATGGGGAGCTTGCACATCTGAAGCAAGGCCCCGAGTGACTCCCCACCATGTGTGGTGGCCAGAACATGGCAGTAGTGTTCACTGCTGAAGGCAGCGGGAAGTTATCAGTTGTGAGAGAATTGCATCTTGTAGGCTCACCAGTTACCAGGGAATCAAGTAGAGGGTCATGCCCCTCATCACCGCTTTAATAAAAACCATCATTACCTGTGGGCCTGAGGCAAGTATGTAGAAAGGGCACTCTTGTGAGTAGGGTGTAGGTGAAGCAGGCCTGGTGAAGCAGGGGATGTACAGAGAGCAAGATAGCAGCCATCTCAAGTGGCCTGACCATACAATGGTATATAAAGAACTTTATTTTAAGTCTTTCATATTAAATAGCATGCTTTCTCCCCACTCCCTGGTGATAAAACATTTTGAATAGACTTGAATTAAGAACACTTGCATCCTGGGATAAGTGGCCAATTGGAGTATCTTTGCAGTCTCTAAATCTTGTGGTTTTGGTAACTTTATAGATGTATTAGTTAAGGAAATAGCTAATTCAAGGAAGGTAGTCCCAGAGCAGTCACAGAGCAGTGGCTGGCTCCTCTGGTCAGGACGCCTGTGTCTTGGCTCTGTGAGGAAACAACTAAATGATTTTGTCAAGAAAAATTGTTTCCTTCTATATGTGTGAACTACTGTGTGAGAGTCTACTAAAATTACTGCAAACAGAGCCAGAATGTTGTAATCTACATAGGCAGCAAAAATACTAAATGTAAATCCTTGGATATCCTCAGTCTACAAATCTAAGAGCATGCATTTTCAGAGGAAATGTAGTCTGAGACATTTCAGTAAATGAGAGAGGATGAAAACCAATGACTAGAGAACTGGCAGGTCAGAGAGTGCTGGGTGAAGAAAGAGGACACTTGGCTCTGCCCAGATGTGCATCAACTTGACATCTAGAGCTTTAAAACACAGATATTACTATAGAGATAAACCCGAGGGAGAAACCCCCAAATAAACTGATTTGAAAATCTGGAATTTGGTGGAGATAAGGCTGCAATGACTGGAAAAAAAATTACAAGATTGGTGTACCTTTATCAGAAAAGGCTTAATCCAGTTTTCTGCTTGTAAGCAAAGTTAAGAGAGGAACAAGTCTAACTTTTCAAATGCTGTTTCTTAATTTATACAGATGTATACATTATATAATTTGATTCTCATAGGAATGCCTTCCAGATTTGCTACTCTGTACATTGTTTAAATGAAGGGGTAGGGGATGGGCAACATCCAGTGATTATCTTGGCACCTAAGCCAGGGCAGAGGTTGACTTAAGTGCCTGTGTTGATTCCAAGGCAAGCAGAATTAGAATAAAATAACAAATATTTTAAATATCTATTAGTCAAAGACAAAATATTGTCAATTCTATTTCTTTTTTTTTTCCTTAAGAGGCTAAAATTTATGTCCACAAAGACAAATTGCCTAAGATTGCACAACTCAGGATATTGTACTCTGTGGGAGTTTTAATTTTTCCTTTGTTCTGACTTTCTGTTAATATACAAAATCATATAGTCTCCAGAACTCATGAATTAAATATAAAAAGTCCATTGGAAAAAATATGCCATTTAGCTAGTCTCCAAATAAGTCTGATAGAATGGCACTGTCATGGGAGGATTGAATCGCCATGGCTTTCTTACCAGGCTAAGCGACCTGACAAAGGATGCACACTCCACAAAGAAAAAGAAAGTGAAAGTGAAGTCGCTCAGTCGTATCCGACTCTTTGTGACCCCATGGACTGTAGCCCACCAGTCTCCTCCATCCATGGGATTCTCCAGGCAAGAATACTGGAGTGGGTTGCCATTTCCTTCTCCAGAGGATCTTCCCAACCCAGGAATTGAACCCAGGTCTTCTGCAATGCAGGCAGAGGCTTTAACCTCTGAGCCACCAGGGAAGCCCTGGAAATTGCTTCCTCTGAGCAGTGTTTCTCTTCATGCCCCTTTGCAAGGCTCCACACAATATATTTCAAATGTATAATGATTCTATCACATATAATGATTCTATTACATGTACAGCAACTCTAGGAAAATGATGACTATATTAAGAATGTTTTGAAGAAGATTAATGACTTAGTTTTGGAAACATAGATATCCAGAGATTTCAGGATTAACTTTCCTTCCTTTCCTTCATACAAAGGAAAAAAAATTCATGAAGAATTGCAATGATATGATATGATTTTATGGGTAAAGGAAATCTTGACAGGGTGGTAATCTTAATCAACTCGTATTATAATTAAAACCAATTTTGTAAGTTCCATACTATCTTCTATTGAAAGTGTCTGCAGGCTAGATCTTGATAGGCCACTGTGATACAAGGAGAGAAAAAAAATCTTACAGGGCAGAGAGGGCATCCGCACAGTGCTGTGGACTCCTCAGGTCTTGGCTAATAGAGGTTAATGGCTTTACATATATTTCCATGTATATTCTTCCAGTATGTGCTCACCCCCTTCACCCCCCCGACACACATTTACTGTATAAATAAATGCTTCTCTGTTGAGGAAAAAGTGTAATGGAAGAAACCATACTGTGACTTTGAGGTGATGGGAAATTGTAATATGGTTATATCATCCCAGGTTCAGTGCTGGGTTCAGTTCACCCTTGACTATGTGACTTGCTGTGGGTAATAAAGTGTGACTGAGGAAGGGGCTGGTTGCACAGCCCTGCAGACACTTTTTAAAAATAGTTGCACAGCTTCTAGGTTTCTCTTTTCCATTCTTCCCCCAAGAATAGCTGGCCCCAGACAGGCCTGGATCCCACCAAGAGGCAGACATATGGCAAAGAACAACAGCTGACCTGCTGCCAACTTACAACATAAATAAGAAATAATCCTTTAATATTTCAAGCTGTTGAGGCTTTTGGATTGTTTGTTACCAAAACAAAAGCTGACTGATAAAATTAAGACGATTTCTTAAATAAAGCTGAAAAGCAAAAATTTTAAGATGGGAAAATTTAGGAGATTTTTATTATAGGCAATATAAAAACATATGGGACTTCCTAGGTGGCGCTACTGGTAAAGAACTTGCCTGCCAATGCAGAAGACCTAAGAGCCATGGGTTTAACCCCTGGTTTGGGAAGATCCCCTGAGGAGGGCATGGGCTACCCACTTCAGTATTCTTGCCTGGAGAGCCCCCGGACAGAGGAGCTTTGCAGGCTACAGTATATAGGGTCACAAAGAGCTGGACACGACTGAAGTGACAGCATGCATGCATGAATAAAAATATGTATCAAATAACAACACATGAAAATATGTAGAGCAGTACTGGGCACATTTTAGTGTAGCATACATGTTGCTACTGTATGAAATTTTCCTCTTCTATGAGAGACACTGTAGACAAAATGACAAATGATAACAGGCTGGCAGAATATATATATATATATATATATATATATATGTAAAATCTTTATTAATATCTAAAATATACAGATTTTTAAAATCAATAAGAACAATAGCTTCCTCTCTAAAATGGGCAAATAATATGAATAATATGGTAACATTCCCTTTGCCTCTATGATACACATTTTACAGTTTACTTATCAGGCACTAAATATAGCATAGTATCAACTGGAAAAACATTGTATTTACATTATTTGGTAAATCATTCCAATCCCAAAGAAAGGCAATGCTAAAGAGTTCTCAAACTATCACACAATTGCACTCATCTCACATGCTAGTAAAGTAATGCTCAAAATTCTCCAAGCCAGGCTTCAATAGTATGTGAACCATGAACTTTCAGATGTTCAAGCTGGATTTAGAAAAGGCAGAGGAACCAGAGATCAAATTGCCAACATCTGTTGGATCATTGAAAAAGCAAGAGAGTTCCAGAAAAACATCTATTTCTGCTTTATTGACTACGCCAAAGCCTGTGTGGATCACAACAAACTGTGGAAAATTCTGAAAGAGATGAGAATACCAGACCACCTGATCTACCTCTTGAGAAATCTGTATGCAGGCCAAGAAGCAACAGTTAAAACTGGACATGGAACAACAGACTGGTTCCAAATAGGGGAAGGAGCATGTCAAGGCTGGATATTGTCTCCCTGCTTATTTAACTTATATGCAGAGTACTTATGAGAAATGCTGGACTGGATGAAGCACAAGCTGGACTCAAGATTTCCAGGAGAAATATCAATAACCTCAGATATGCAGATGACACCACCCTTATGCAGAGAAGGCAATGGCACCCCACTCCAGTACTCTTGTCTGAAAAACCCCATGGATGGAGAAGTCTGGTAGGGTGCAGTTCATGGGGCCGCTGAGAGTCTGACGCAACTGAGTAACTTCACTTTCACTTTTCACTTTCATGCTTGAAGAAGGAAATGGCAACCCACTCCAGTGTTCTTGCCTGGAGAATCCCAGGAACGGGAGAGCCTGGTGGGCTGCCATCAATGGCATTGTATAGAGTCGGACACGACTGAAGTGACTTAGTAGCAGCAGCAGCAGCCACTCTTATGGCAGAAAGCGAAGAACTAAAAGAGCCTCTCGATCAAAGTGAAAGAGAGGAGTGAAAAAGTTGGCTTCAAACTCAGCATTCAGAAAACTAAGATCATGGCATCTGGTCTGATCACTTCATGGCAAAAATGGAGAAACAGTGGAAACAGTGAGAGACTATTTTTGGGGTCTCCCAAATCACTTCAGATGGTGACTGCAGCCATGAAATTAAAAGACACTTGCCCCTTGGAAGAAAAATTATGACCATAATGGACAGCATATTAAAAGTAGAGGCATTACTTTGCCACCAAATGTCCATCTAATCAAAGCTATGGTTTTTCCAGTAGTCATGTATGGATGTGAGAGTTGGCCGATAAAGAAAGCTCAGCACCGAAGAATTGAACTGTGGTGGAGAAGACTCTTGAGAGTCCCTTGGACAGCAAAAAGATCCAACCAGTCAATCCTAAAGGAAATCTGTAAGGTAAAGGAGTTAGAGAAGGCGAGGTTCAGAAAAAGAACAGACCGGCACTTTACAAAAACAGATCACCTTTAATTAGGAGAGAAGGGGAAGCAGTAAGATTAGTGAGCTGCTGTACTTACCCAAGAAAAGAATAAGTATGTACAGGCATGTATGTAGAAAGTTACTGTCTTAAGGGGGCCTGTTCTTCTCCAACGTTGTTTGGAGTAGTTATCTCTTAAACGGCTGGGGCAAGGAATTTTGGAGATCAACCAGAGGCTGGACCAGCTGGGTGCTGGGCGTAATCAACCTTTCAGTTCAGTCACTCAGTCGTGTCCGACTCTTTGCGACCCCATGAACTGCAGCACGCCAGGCCTCCCTGTCCATCACCAACTCCCAGAGTTCACTCAGACTCACGTCCATCGAGTCAGTGATGCCATCCAGCCACCTCATTCTCTGTTGTCCCCTTCTCCTCCTGCTCCCAATCCTTCCCAACATCAAAGTCTTTTCCAATGAGTCAACTCTTCACATGAGGTGGCCAAAGTACTGGAGCTTCAGCATCAGCATCATTCCTTCCAAAGAAATCCCAGGGCCGATCTCCTTCAGAATGGACTGGCTGGATCTCCTTGCAGTCCAAGGGACTCTCAAGAGTCATCTCCAACACCACAGTTCAAAAGCATCAATTCTTTGGCGCTCAGCCTTCTTCACAGTCCGACTCTCACATCCATACATGACTACTGGAAAAACCATAGCCTTGACTAGATGGACCTTAGTCGGCAAAGTAATGTCTCTGCTTTTGAATATGCTATCTAGGTTGGTCATAACTTTTCTTCCAAAGAGTAAGCGTCTTTTGATTTCACGGCTTAATGTCCATTTTTTTCTTTGGGTGAGAGTGTTCTTTGTTTTGCATAGAATAGTGGGGAGGACCTAGAGGGGAGTTTTAACTCCAGGCTATTTTGAACCATGTAACTTTCCTTCAAAATCAGTCCTGAATATTCATTGGAAGGACTGATGCTGAAGCTGAAACTCCAATAATTCAGCCACCCGATGTGAAGAACTGACTCATTTGAAAATACCCTGACGTGGGAAAGATTGAAGGTGGGAGGAGAAGGGGATGACAAAGGATGAGATGGTTGGATGGCATCACCAACTCAATGGACATGAGTCTGAGTAAGCTTCAGGAGTTGATGATGGACATAGAAGCCTTGTGTACTGTAGTCCATGCGGTTGCAGAGTTGGACACGACTGAGGAACTAAACTGCACTGATTTACAGTGAGCTTCAAAATACAATAATGATCTTTTATGCAGAGCCTTATTTTTAACTGTGAATCTGATGATATTTATTATTGTCCAGTTGATTAATTTTCTATGCAATTATGATTAATTTAACCCCCATCACTCTCAACATCCTCAGCTCCCACAGCAATTTTGTCTCACACTCTAACGTCTACTTCCCCCCACTCTACTGAGTGTTTGCATTCTCTGACTCTTCTCTGTCCTCTGACCTTCTCCACTTTGGACCAGCTGCTCCTCACATCCCGTAATCAGCAGTGATCTGAGTGTTCTTCAACAAGTGTTTTCAAATGACTCCAGAAACTCATTTCAGTTTCTTGAGTTGGACAACTGCTTTCTCTAATTTATATCTTTCCCTTTTGAGTCTAATCTTTTGCTTCAGTGAAACACACCCTCCAGAAGCTTCCTGAGAAAGGAACAATGAAATTTCTATTCCTGAAAAATGCCTTTATTTTATATTCACATTTGTTAGTTTAATTTCATGCAGAATTTCTATGTCAAAAGTTACGTTACTTAAAAGTATCTAAAGCAGTTCTGAGTTTTTCAGATTCTGATAATGCTATTACAAGTCTAAAGCCACTTGAAAGCCATTGTACTAGATACAATCTCATGGGATTTTCTCTTTATTTCTTTATTCTGAAGTATGATAGTTTATCTCGTTCTGCTTCCTTGGTGGCTCAGACAATAAAGAATTTGCCTTCAGTGCAGGATACCTGGGTTCAATCTCTGAGTTGGGAAGATTCCATGGAGGAGGGGATGGCTTTCTTGGAGGGAGTGTTATTCATTGTTTGGAGTGGTGTGAGGCCCACAGTTATGGCCCAATACTGTGACTATCTCTACATTCAGAGAAAGCAGGAGCATCTGGAATGGCTGAAATGTAGCTCTGCTCCCCATTCTGCAGCCACGCATTAGGCCTCCCCAGCCAGACTCTGTACCAAGTGGAGCTGGCCACTTCTTGCTCACCCCTGAGTTGCAGGTTTCCCTTCTCTGCCAGCCTACAGAATTATTCAAGCAAACCAGTCTCCTGCTCCCTGTGGGACCAGAGCCACCTCACCCTCTTGTCACTCCAGAGTCTGCTCCCAGGCTTCCTGCTAGTTCACTCTGCTCCTGAGTGCATCCCCTGCTGATCTCACAGCCCTACATGCTGCCCAGCAGCCTCATCTCCCTGGGTGAGGGTGAACATGCCCGACAAACAGCTGTTCCATTCATCTGCCCAATGTGGAGTGTTCTGTTTGGTCATCCCCACAAGCCTAGGGTGGGCATGCTCCTCCTCACAGGTGTGCTGGTCACACCTGAGGACACCTGATCAGCTCTCATGGACAGCTTTAACTGACTGGTCAAAGGGGGTCATTTCGTGTTGTCTATGTCAGGTGGTGCCACCCTCCACACCCTCATCCATAAGACAAGCATTGTTGTTAATCATCCGGACACCTGTATGATGTGCCACCGAGTCAGCCTCTGTGTGGCAGGTGGTTTCTGAGGCTCCACCTGTAAATGCTGACCATACAGAGCACTGTAACCACTCACCTGAGGTCAGGCTAGAGCTCTTGGTTATTGCGTGTGACCTGGTGACGTGACTGACGCCTGGAGCAGACATACAGACCTTGTGATTAAGCAACCTCAGGAGGAGCCTGGGGTTTCACTTTGTGAGCATTTGCACAAGAGAAAACCTCATGCCGGGGAGGCTTCAGAATGGGCCCTGGCTGCCTAACAAGAGTTACTGATGTGTAGGTGAGGGCAGTGACCTTGGCCATCTTGTGTGTCCTCTCCAAGGGCATTGAGGGGCACATCCACACAGCCTGGGGCACAGGTACAATTGGAAAAAGAAAAGGGAAGGAAGCATGTCCTTCACTCTGGTGACCTCATATGTTACCCTCTCTGAACAGTATGACTACAGTTGACCCCTGGGATGGGGCAGAAGAGTTTCCTGGCCTTGTGGGAAACCAGGACTTCCTAAGATGCCACTGACATCCAACTTGGGGTTCTGAGTTGCAAATGATGCTGCTTCTGGGCTTCCTCATGCTAGCTAAGGATTCTGATTTCTAATACCTTCAAAGTATGTCCTTCTGCTTGTTTCTCTTTGCTGCCTTTTCTCCTTTCAAGTTTAGGGGCATATTTGGGGGAGAGGGATATGATGAGAAAAGCTTGTCTTCGTGACTTTGGGAAATTCATTTTAGTTCTCCTAGTCTCAGTTTCCTCATCTTCTAAATAGGGATGACAATTAACCATCCTGTATCTATAAATGGTGGTCATGAGGGTGAACCAGCACTGGGATATGAAAGGTGGGTGTGTACTAGCACATGCCTGCAAGACTTCAGAAACCATCTCGTTCAAATCCTTTCTTCCTGTGGCCTCATAGTCAGTAGTTAGTGAAGCTTATCTAGTTTACACTGATAATTAGTAATAGAACTATGTGGTTTGATGCTTATTATGCCAAGCTGAAGGTTACAGAGAGAGTTCCAGGAAAAGTTGATAATAGCTTTCCAACCTCCATTTCTAAGGTACTAATGTTATCCCCCCATGGAAAAGAAATGCAAAAAAGCAAAATGACTGTCTGAGGAGGCCTTACAAATAGCTGTGAAAAGAAGAGAAGTGAAAAGCAAAGGAGAAAAGGAAAGATATAAGTCTGAATGCAGAGTTCCAAAGAATAGCAAGGAGAGATAAGAAACCCTTCCTCAGGGATCANAGTTGGTGATGGACAGGGAGGCCTGGCGTGCTGCAATTCATAGGGTCGCAAAGAGTGGGACACGACTGAACTGAACTGAACGGAATATTACCCCCACTTTATCCATATGGAATAATGTAGATTGGGTGGTTTTTGTTGCTGCTCTTGTTTATTTGAACATGGAATCACACCATAAGTTTTACTCCAAACTTTATAAACAAATACTTGTTTTTACTTTTTCTTTTTGTGTGGTTGGCCTTTTCCCACCACACTACATGTATTTTACCAGCTTCTTACTTCTGTTTTTCCACATTTCTGAGTCTCAAATTTCAGACTTCCAAATAATGCCTTGTATTTTTAGGATTTTAAAAAAATAAATACTGCTAATAAACCTAGTTAATAAAATAGTGAGAATGCCTTGGCCACAGGGACAGTTGGGGAGCTTAGAAAAAAGGGCAGGGCCTGAGATGAGAGTGAGCGTCCTTTGTAGGATTAAATAAATTTTACACATTTGGTGGGTGAATAAAAGACTTCTAATCTGAAACTCATTAACTAAATGAAGATGATATAACCTGGATTCCCCGCACTGGTTGACTTTGTTCTGAGCACATGAGCTCATTTGACTTCAAAGGTTCCTTTTCTCTTCTCTCAGGCCCTACCCAGGTGCCACCTCATTAACACCCTGGGGTTGACCAGATGTATTTTTCTTAGTCATTTGACACCTTGCACTGCAGTTCTGAGCTCTACTTATTGTTGGGAATTGAAGGAAAGGACAGATCGTCATGTACGTCTGTTTACTCCAGAACTTCAGGATTGTACCCAGGTCACTTCAGCAAGTATAACTGAATCTGAGTGTAAACAGGATGAAGGCTGAGGGCTGGCAGAGAAGACCCACCCTTGATCCACAGTGAGACCCCAGTAGACCTTGTGGGTCCTCCCGGGTTGGGCCACCTGTGCCACTTCTCCTTCACACCTGGGCTCCTCTGCCCAATGGGATGCACAGGTTCTCCTTCCTCCCTGTTCCCACTGTCTGTGCCCAGGCCTGACTCCCCTTCAACCTCTTTGCCTGACTGCCTTCTCATCTTGAATCTTTCTGAATGTTGATCTCACTGCTTCTGGGTTGCTACCTGAAGACACTTCTTGGTCTGTCACCTCCTGAGAGCCTTCAGTTACTACAGATCCCATCCACATGTCCAGCCATGATTTTCCTCTCCTCCTGTCTGACCACACATCATGGTCAGTTGTTGGTCTCTGCTATCCCGACATGTGCCTGCCAGCCTCTACTGGTACAGTCCCTTCTTTCTGGGGCAGTCTGCCCCTTCTTGGAATCAGCCTCTCTCATGAGGACTTCTGGCTTCTCCTCCTTAAGTTCTCTCTTTGGATGTTCATGCAATTCTGAGTCTCACCGATGGCAAAGACTTCTTTATAACAGTGGTGTTATTTGAGAACCACCTCAGGGTCCCTCAGGTAAAAAAAAGAAGACTGAAAATAAAGTAAATCAAGGACGTTTACCAACAGAATTATTATTTACAAGGGAGCAGGCCTAAGAGAGCCACAAGGGGCAGTACAATCTCTGGCACCTTAGTAGCAGCAAAGCCCTTCCCAATCCTGGGCTCAGGGAAGAAGGGGTGACTGGGCCGCAGAGAGAGGTTGATCTTCGGTGAGAAAGCTAATGCCTAGAGGCATCTCTGGAGGAAGAAGGCAGAGACTTAAAAACCCAGATCTTCCTTTCCTTCTCCTTACTACATCCTCTTGGGGTTGACCAAACCCAACCAGAAGCCAAGGGCACACAGGCCCCCTAATATGATTCCCATGGCTTAGTATTCTGCAGCAGAGAGCAGACTGGGGGGAGTAGGAAGTGAATTTGCAGGGGCAGAACCCAGCCTCCTCCTGCCTTCAGCACAAGGAATGTATGAGCCTCATTAACTGCTTCATGGTGACGCTGACCAGGTCTTCACAACAGAAATGTCAAGTTGTCAGCATTGCCAGTATGCTCATGTACTAGAGTGAGGGAAACAACGAAAACGAGAAAGAGACACTGGAGCCTAGGAATCCTTCTCAGCCATTCCTCCTTCCGTGGTACCTGAACCCTGCCCTAGGGCTTGGCCTACTCTGAGGTTTTCCTCCAGAGCCCCTGGGTGAGGCCAAGGCAGTGGCTGCCCTCCTGGGACTAGCGCTTCAGCCCTGTGTGGATTTGTCTGTGCACAGACCCCCACTTTTTCCTCTTGCATGACCAGGTCTTGCATGATCACACTTATGGGTTCCTAGGAAAACAATGAAGCAGTAGAAACAGGTCCTGTGGATACATGAACTCCCTGCTCTTTGACTTTAGTAAGGTCTTCTGGCCCCGATCAGGCTCTATCCCATTTTTATCACTTCCATTTTTATCATGTGACATTTCAATGCAAGGCCAACTTTAGGGTTTGGTGAATCAAACAGCAATTAGCTTAGGGCCACATGGTCACTTGGTGCCCCATAATGAGATTATCTATCTTTACCAGGCTCAGTAACAAGGCAGGAGGTAGAGGCAGGAGTGGCCCACCCCCTGCACGTCAGGGGCCATGCCGTGATCCTCGTGATGAAGATTCCTGAGGCCCCCCAGAGCATCTGACTGTTCACATTTTCTTTGACTTGACTGGATCCTAAGGTCCAAGTAGTAGGATTTATGCCAGAACCCTGGCCTTGCTCAAACTGACAGCTAAATACTAAATGAACAAACATACAGACACACACAAAATATGTGGCATTTGTTGTCTCCAAAATCTAAAGAACCTCTTCAAGCTAGAAGACAGACAGCTCTCAAAGGTCAGCCCTCTGGAAACTGGCCTCAGCTAAGGATGTGAAAGTGCGTGAAAGTGTTAGTCACTCAGTCGTGTCTGGCTCTTTGTGACCCTATGGACTGTATCCCTCTAGGCTGCCTGTCCATGGAATACTGGAGTGGGTAGCCATTCCCTTCTCCAGGGGATCTTCCTGACCCAGGGATTGAATCCAGGTCTCCTGCACTGCAGGCACATTCTTTAATGTCTCAATCATCCCCAAAGTCATGCCCCCTTCCCAGCTATTTTGAACACCTAGTCCATCCAAAGCTGGAAATCCTTGCCCTGATTCGGGCCAAAGCTGAAAACCCTACCAGCTTCAGATCTCCCTGTGGGCCCTGCGGTTGACTGAAGCATCAGTGTCTTCCTCTGTTGATCATGTTTCTTTCTTCCCTCAATGTGTGTGGATCTCAGGACCACATCTAGTGAGCTAGCTGCTTATATGTATATGAATCTCCATCTCAGAGCCTGTCTTCTGGGGGGAGGACCCAACCCATAACAGTAACTCCTTCTGGAACAAACACTGCCAAGTCCCAGACCACTGGCTCCCAGAAACTGAACCACTTCGCAGCCCTAAATTTGGGCAAAGTTTGTCTTCCACCCCATGCATCCATGTGCAGCAATACATCCTCTGGGGGTATTGCTACTCTGCTTATTAGACTCAGTTAGTCTGGTTCCATCAGTGTAAAAGAGCATGATTGTCTGTGAATAGGGCAAAAGTCCTCCAAATAATGTCAAGACAGAAAGGAGGGAACAGACAAAGCCCAAGGTAATGTTCTTATGGATCTTGCCCCATGGATTAGTCTTTATTTCCCTTCCTAAAGGGAGTATTAGAATGAAGACCGGGGGAGAATTCACCATTTCAACATCTAGTGAGCTGCCTATCTGATGCTGGGGGCTGTGTCAGGAAAAATACCCGACCTGGCACTGGGGAGAGTGGAGTGGGTGGGGGAGATACCTCGCCACTTCCTGGGTTGGTCCTAAATTGTCATCTCTGTGACTCCTCTGGTGCTTTGTTGATGTTCAGGCACTCGGTGGTGTCCAACTGTTTGCAACCCCATGCCAGGTTTCGTTGTCCTTCACCATCTCCTGGAGTTTGCTCAGATTCATGTTGTTTGAGTCAGTGATGCTCTCTAACCATCTCATCCTCTGCTGCCCTCTTCTCCTCCTGCCCTCAGTCTTTCCTAGGACCAGGGTCTTTCCCAATGAGTCTGCTCTTTGCATCAGGCAGCCAAAGTATTGGAGCTTCAGCTTCAGCATCAGCCCTTCAATGCACTACTGCTTCACTGAATCTGACTCTAGTGTTGGCCCTAGCAAAATAAGTCACCCAAGGAAGCAGTACNGCCCTCAGTCTTTCCTAGGACCAGGGTCTTTCCCAATGAGTCTGCTCTTTGCATCAGGCAGCCAAAGTATTGGAGCTTCAGCTTCAGCATCAGCCCTTCAATGCACTACTGCTTCACTGAATCTGACTCTAGTGTTGGCCCTAGCAAAATAAGTCACCCAAGGAAGCAGTACAATCCGCCATGGCTGCATGTCTCACCGCTTTTTTTTTTTTTTTTGGAATTAATCTCTGTGGGATTCCCCTAGCCATGCTATGTAGTCTTTCTGCACTCTCCTTGGAGGAAAGGAGTGGGTTACAGAGGGTGAGGAAATCCCAAGGTTGTCCAAGTCAATGCTTTCAGGCACAAAGCAGAGCACAGGGAAGATCAGAAATCAAAAAGCAAATGGAAAACATTCCAGACATGAACCTATCTTTTTTCCCCACACCCATGATTTCTGCTTGTCTGAGATGAAATCTGATTGTGACTGTTTTGAGTTTGATCCTGTACCATTTGGGGCAGGTAAATTTGGACCCTCACATGTGTTTGGCCATACCTGGGGTCTCAGATTATCAAGTTGATGGTTTCTTCTCTTGTTTTCCAGTCAAATTTCTTTGCAGCAAATCTCTTCCCTCTTATTCAGGAGAGGAAACCATTTTTACTTTGTAGGGATCTTGGTTCTGGGTGGATTTGGGTATCTTCTTTCCCAGATGGTCATTCAACATAGTTCCCTCTGTGCTTCTCCACTGTCCCTCCATGGTGTGGTGTGGCCATGTTTCATCCCTCATGTATGCATATTTCCCCTTAATTTCTAATGTCTGCAAAGTCTCTTATCTTTCTTTTGGGTCTGACAGTATATATTTGTTTATTTTAGAGTCTCCAGCTTTGAGACATGCTTGAAGTGGGATGGGCCTAAGAGTTGTGTTAGTCAAAAAAAGTCACTTTAGTTTAACAGAAACTACCCTTGGTTCTGGACTTCCCAGGTGGAACTAGTGGTAAAGAACTCGACTGCCAATGCAGGAGACTTAAGAGACAGGGATTCGATCCCTGGGTGGGGAAGATCCCCTGGAGGAGGGCATGGCAACCCACTCCAGTATTCTTGCCTGGAGAATCCCATGGACAGAGGAGCCTGGAAGGCTACAGTCCACTGAGTTGCAAAGTTGGACATGATTGAACCAACTTAGCAGGCATGCACACTTAGTTCTGTTTTTTGGGATAACAAGTTTGCTTGTGAAGGAATGAAGGGTAATTAGGTCTTGAAAGGGATACTGGTGAGAGGGGAGATAGGCAGGAGTGTCCCAAGATGTCTCTGGTGGAGACAGATGTCTGAGAAGTAGTCCTGGCTTGTCCATAGCAGAGAGCTTTCAGGTGTGCAATAGCAAATTTATCACTAGGAACACTTCTGACAGCTTTGATGTGTATACCACTAAGATTTTTCTGGGCTCCAAAATCACTGCAGATGGTGACTGTAGCCATGAAATTAAAAGACGCTTACTCCTTGGAAGAAAAGTTATGACCAACCTAGATAGCATATTCAAAAGCAGAGACATTAGTTTGCTGACTAAGGTTCGTCTAGTCAAGGCTATGATTTTTCCTGTGGTCATGTATGGATGTGAGAGTTGGACTGTGAAGAAGGCTGAGCGCCAAAGAATTGATGCTTTTGAACTGTGGTGTTGGAGAAGACTCTTGAGAGTCCCTTGGACTGCAAGGAGATCCAGTCAGTCCGTTGTGAAGGAGATCGGCCCTGGGATTTCTTTGGAAGGAATGATGCGAAATCTGAAGCTCCAGTACTTTGGCCACCTCATGCGAAGAGTTGACTCATTGGAAAAGACTCTGATGCTGGGAGGGATTGAGGGCAGGAGGAGAAGGGGACAACAGAGGATGAGATGGCTGGATGGCATCATAGACTCGATGGGCATGAGTCTGAGTGAACTCTGGGAGTTGGTGATGGACAGAGAGGCCTGGTGTGCTGCGATTCATGGGGTCGCAGAGTCGGACACGACTGAACAACTGAACTTAACTAAACTGAACTAACCTGTCCCCTCCCCATCGCATTCACCGTTTCTTGCTGGGGTCCATTTCCTCTCTCCCAGGGCCTCTGTCACTCCCTCACTTCATCATTCCCTCAGAGGTGAGAGGGTGACAAGGAAACTGCAACCCTGGGGTCCAGACTGCACCCAGGGACTTGTCACTTCAAGGCAACCCTTCCATCTTTAGAAGGTCTTGGTGAGCATATCCCAGTCTAAAGCAATAGAACCACAGAGAGGTCTGTTCATTGTCCTGGAAAGCTTGGTTATTCTAAGTCCCAGTGTTATCTCTCTTGAGTATCTGAAATGGTACAGGAGTGTCTAACCTTGTTGACACCCTGCTCCCTGAATCTATGAATATGCTATGTGTGATGGGTTAATTTTATGTCTCAGCTTGACTGAACCACACTGCCCAGATATTGGTCACATTATTCTGGATGTTTCTGTGAAGACCTTTTCTTTTTTTTTTTTTTAACTTAAATTTATTTATTTTAATTGAAGGCTAATTACTTTACTATATTGTATTAGTTCTGAAGACATTTTCTGAGATGAGATTTACAAATGACTAAAACATATAAGCTGACAGAATTAATGGACAACTTGAATGTCATCGCTTTTTTTCTCTTAGAAATGTTAACTTTTCTTAACAAAAGAAAAAAATAAAAGGAAACAATGCTCTAAATATGTGTAACAATGAGAACAAGAAAAGCAATCTTGTAACACATTTTAGCATAGCCACCTGCAGATTAACATTTAAAACTGGTCGTCTTTGAGCAAAACAGGACACATTCCGTAATGTGAGCGGTCCTCATCAATTAGTTGAAGGTTTGAACAGAACGAAGCTGGAGATTTTTGAGCTAGATGGAACTCTGCTGCAGAAGGTCCTCAGACTTGTGCTACACATCAGCTTTCCTTCCTGTCTCTACCCTGTAGATTTTGGACTTGTCAGTCTCCATAAAATGCAAGCCACCTCCTTCAAATAGATCTTTCTTTCTCCATTATCTATCATTAAACTATCATTTCTCTATCTATCCATATCTTTCTATCATCTATCTGCATACCTGGTTTCTTCTTGTTTTCGTTTTTCTGGAGACCTCTGACTAATATGTTACAAAGCAAAAAGGGACTTTTCAGATGGAACTGAGGCTATGGACCTTAAAATAGGGAGATTATTGTCCTGAATCATCTAGGTGGGCCGTCACGTCTGACCTTAAGAATAGAGACTTTTCTTTGTCTTGGGGTCAAGCAACACGACAGAAGGAGAAATAGGAGTGATCTGACGCTTGAGGAATCTATGCACTGTTGCTAACATGAAGCCAGAAGGGGAAGGAGGAGGAGTACAGGTGGCCAAGAAGCACAGAGGCTCCCAGCTGACAGCCAGCAAGGAAGTGAGACCTCAGTCCTACAGCTGTAGGGCACTGAAGTCAGGAACAATCTGAGTGAGCACAGAAGTGGATTCTTGCCAGAAACTTGAGAAACGAATATGACACAGTCAATACCCCGATTTTGACCTCTTGAGATTCTAAACAGAGAAGCAGTGACCCATGCTGCGCCTGGATGTCTGACCCATGGAAACTTGGACATAATAAATGGGAGTTGTTTTCAGTTTCTCAGTTTGTGGTAATTTGTTACAGCAGCAAGAGACAACTAATACTGACCTTTTGACCTGGGAGCTTCTGAAGGAAAGGTGTGGAATGTGGACAGAGAAACAAGCCAACAATAAAACAAATAGAAAAACTAGAAAATGGAAACCAGATGGGGAAAAAATGAGGTAGCATTGCTCATTCAACCACTAACAAAGAAAGTTCAGAGTTGATTCTGAGTGTAAGATGCGCTTTGGGATTTGTTCAGTGTTTGCTGGAGAAACGAAAAGTTATCACCTGGTTCTACTTTTCAGAGAAGCTGTGGTCCTGTCCCTTTAAAGCCTCTCTCTAGACAAAGTCCGCCTGGACAGGTAGCCGGCAGCTTAATCACTTCTGCACCACACCAGCATGTTCTGACAAGATGTTGGTTTTGCATAAATGTGTTTCCTCCATGGTAACGATCCCTGATTCTCTAGCTGCAGGGGAAGGCACAGGGCCCACTGGCAATGGCTCAGTTTCAGGAACATGCTACAAACAGGGTCAGTGGAGATCTTCCCCAATACTTTTCTCCTTAAGTGCCCTCTTAAGGAGAAAGCAAGTGCCTCTGGGGGCCTGACCACAATCTAAGTGATCCCCAAATATCCTGGTTCCTGAACTTCTTCCTCTGACTCAGTGAGAACCCTGGTGAGAGTTCTCACCCTCAGTGAGAACCAAAGGACATCAGTCCTTTTGGTCCATCACCTTTTCTTCTTGGGCTAATTTGAATTGGTCTTACGCTTTATCTGAAAGATGAACTAAACAATGTACCCTTCAGCGACCTTTATGCCTACCTGAATGGTTTGCAAACTATGTTTTGTATCAGAGCATTGTCTTCAAATAAAGTCTCAGGTGGGAAGCCCATATAGAAAACAGACAAGGGCAGAGTTGCTGGAGCTGCTCGTTCCAGGGTGGGGTGAAGCCCCACCACACTGGTGAAGCCCCGCCAGTTGCTTCCCCTTCTCCAGGCATTCTGGCTTCTGTGCAGGTCCCCAAAACCACACTCCCAGGAAACCTGAGAGTGAGCATCTCCTCCTTGGTTGCAGCCTGGCCTGAAAAGCGGGGGCCAGGTTACATTAGAAGGCTTCTAATGAGCTCCATAGATGTGTCCATGAGCCCAGGGGGAGCTCACACTTGTGCTGATTCCCATAACAAGTCCAAATGTAACAGATCTCTGTCACAGGAGGATGGCCCCATTCCAACCCTTTCCCTGTTACTTAGCTTAGTCCTTTTACACACCCTACCATCAGGTACAGGTCAACATTAAGACACCCCTTCTTTCACACACTCACTTGCATGGTCTGGAATGATAAATAACATTGACTCTTTCTCTTTTCTTCCTTGTCCCTTTGGAAGGCATCTTTGGGCCTTTTTTTTTCTAGCTTTGACCCTTGGCTCTTATTCACCTGTTCATTTAACAAAAGAATTGTTGAACACATGTTAAGAATCAAGTTTGTGCATTCATGAATAAGATATGATCTTCACTGTCTGGGAGTTTGTAATTTGGGGAGGCAGACAGATTTTAAAAAAGTAAATAAGCAATAACAAAGAGCTTAAATTTAAACTGTGATAATTTCTACGAAAGTGGTGTGCGGGCTTTTGCTGCTAAGAAGGCAGAACTATAGAGAGGTTTGTCCCTTCTCCACTCTTCTGCTGTCACCCACAGTATGGGAACTCTGCCTCTCCAGTTGCAAGGATAGAAGCCTCTCCCCTCCATCCCTCACACACATCTAGTTCCTGTGGGAGAAGATTGGAAAATGACTTGAAAGCAAAAATGTTAGTCACTAAGTCATGTCTGACTTTTTGCGACCCCGTGGACACTACCTCACCAGGCTCTTCTGTCCATGGAATTTTCTAGGCAAGAGTACTGGATGGGTAGCCATTCCCTTCTCCAGGGATCTTCCTGACTGAGGAATCAAACCGGAGTCTCCTGCATTGTAGGCATGTTCTTTACTATCTGAGCCACCAGAGAAAATGGTTCAACCCGTGGTTAAGTCAGACCTTCCTAGAATTTTTGGTTGATCTGACTTTAAGCTGAACCTGTTGATCTTTTCACTCTGGCCTCCTCAGCAGGGTAAACCCTGAGGGAGGTTTATCTCCTAGAAGGAAAGTCTGTAATTAGATGAGACCAGCTGCATATCTAGGAAGAAGTGTGCAGAAAAACCCCAAAATGTTGGTCTTGCCAATCTGGCATTAATTACAACAAGCTGGTGGCTTGTTGTTGTTGTTGTTTTCTTTTAATTTCTGCATGTCTCTTACATCTCTTCTCCATCCGTTCAGAGTTTCCTAAGTGTGAGATGGAGAAGTGGGTGAACAGTCCATGTGCAGCGTGGCGTCCGTTACCATGTAGTGAGATGGAATGGGAGGGCCAGGAGTCTACTCCAGAGGAACGAGCAAGAGGCAACTTCATCAAAAGAAGGTGACATTGGAGTGAGACAGCTGATGGTAAGAAGGCAATTCCCAGGCAGCCATGAGGGGCAGGAGGCCTTAGCAGAGGGAGCAGTACTATGGAAGGAAGGAGCCCTGAGTGCCCAGGGTATCCTGTGTGGCTGATGAGTACAGGGTATTTGTGCTGGCCAGGTAGGAAGGTACACAGGGACTCATCTGGGAGAGGTGTTCATGCCACAGTATCTGTATTTAAGGTAAATGCATTCAAAATTTCCCTGTAATTCAGCACTTTGAAATAGATCTGGCCTCATCTTGAATCTGTAACCAATTATTCACCAAGCTCTACTGAGTTTTCTTCAAAGTATTTTCATTTATGTCTTTTCTTTAAACCAAGTCTTTCTTTTAGCCAATTATAAGATTGCCACTAACCAGGGTGTGCATGCCAAGTCGCTTCAGACATGTCTGATTCTTTGTGACCCAATGGACTCCAGTCCATCATGGTCCTCTGTCCATGGGATTCTCCCTCCAGGCAAGAATACTGGAGTGGGTTGCTGTGCCCTGGTCCAGGGGATCTTCCCAACAAAGGGATTGAACTCGTGTCTCTTACACCTTCGGCATTGGCAGGCGGCTTCTTTACCACTAGCACCATCTGGGAAGCCTGCCACTAGACAGTGCCTCTCTTATGCCTGTGATTATCTTTTTGTTTCACTAAGGTTGAGAGGAAGATGTAGGATCAAACTGGAAGTGAACAATGGTCAGCGATGTCAGTGAACCTGGAGCACCACCTGTGCCCACATCCAGTGACTCGTCGGTGATGTCTGAGCTTAGCTGAAATAACAGCATCACAGGGAACCCTCTGGAGCCCATGGCCCTCCACTGACCTCAGACAAAAGGAAGAACTATGTGGTCCACGGCCCATGATAATCTCCACCCATTAGAAAAGAGGAGGAAGCAAAAATCTCAAGAATTTCCAAATAATTTATTTAACACACATTTCTTGGTGTCAGTGCTTCATCCTCTGAAATCAAGAGAAAGCCTAGAGAAAACAAGTTTCAGTTATATCCCCAGAGATTGGCTTAAGTGGTAAAGACACAAGCAATAACAATCTAGGATGTTAAGTATTCTAAGGCAGGGGTATTGAGTACACTCAGAACATACAAGGAGACAGCCTGACTGTCTTCAGGGAAAAGATGCTGGTGCTGGATCTTGGAGAGGAAGAATTCTGCAGGCAGAGTAGGGAAGGATGGACACTGGATACACATAAGAAGAGTAGGAGAAATAGAGAAGCAAGAATGAAAATGTATTTTTATTGATTATAAAATCAATTGCCTGGGGCTTCAATAACAAAGCACCACAAACTTGGTAGCTTAAACAGAAATTAATTCTGTCACAGTTCTGGAGGCTAGACGTCCAAGATCAAGGTGTCCACAGTATTCTTTCTTTTAAAGTCTGCTGCTGCTGCTGCTGCTGCTAAGTCGCTTCAGTCATGTCCGGCTCTGTGCAACCCCATAGACGGCAGCCCACCAGGCTCCCCCATCCCTGGGATTCTCCAGGCAAGAACACTGGAGTGGGTTGCCATTTCCTTCTCCAATGCGTGAAAGTGAAGTCACTCCGTCATGTCCGACTCTTAGCGACCCCATGGACTGCAGCCCACCAGGCTCCTCCGTCCATGGCATTTTCCAGGCAAGAGTACTGCAATGTGTTGCCATTGCCTTCTCCACTTTTAAAGTCTATGCCAGGGAATCTTTCATACATTTCACTGAGCCTCTGGGAGATTTTTAGCGACTTTTAGCATCTCTTGTCTTGCAGAAACATCACCCCGATCTCTGCTTTCCTGTTTACATGGGATCCTCCCCATGTTCTTGCCTGCCATGAGCCCAAATTTCCCCATTTGATGATGACACCAGTCATACTGGATCAAGAATCACCCTAATGACTTCATTTTAACTAACTACATCTGCAATGAGCCTGTTTCCAAATAAGGTCTCATTCTGAGGTTCCTGGAAGTTAAGATTTCAACATACAACTTTTGGAGAGATTCAGTTCAACCCACGACAGTGACGTTGGATATCAGTTATAACCAGAGCACAGCATGCATGGAACTGAACAGTTAGTGGTGCTTTTCTGGGATTAGAATCTTTTCAGCCACTTGAACCACATCCCTCTTGAAGGCCACACTCCTTCCAACAGAATTGTTTCAGCTCCCCGGCTGGGAAGTGTTCTCCCTTTAGCCTCCAAGCACTGTTTTGGTGGCAGGACTTTTCCTCCAGACTCACTCTGCCCACACGCCAGGCATTTTCTTGCTTGACTGTCTTATATTAATCCTTCCATTCTTAACAGATTTTGTTTCCTCTTGGAAACAACCCTAGGTGCAGAAGGCTGGATGGGGCCTCAGGTTAAGTGTCCATATTCTTGTCCAGAGAGTGAAATATTTCATCCTAAACCATAATTGCCAACTTGCGTGAGTGCCAAGTTGTTTCAGTAGTGGCTGACTCTTTGTGACCTTATGGACTGAAGCCAACCAGCAGCTCTGTCCATGGGATTCTCCAGGCAAGAATACTGGAGTGCGTTGCCATACTCTCCTCCAGGAGATCTTCCTGACGTAGGGATCAAACCTGTGTCTTTTTGTTTCTCCTGCATTGGCAGGCAGGTTCTTTATCACTAGCGAAATCTAGGAAACCCAGTTGCCAACTTACTTGACCCTATTTATACTAGCCTATAAACTCTCTGGAAGTGGGGACCAGCTTTCATTCATCAGTTGTATTTCTAGTGTCTGATCCAGTGCATGGCATGTAACAGGTACTCAATAAATGTTTATAGAATGTACAACAGAGGAGTGAAAATTAAGCTGGTCTTTGAAAGATAAAAGCCTAAATTCTGGATTTATTCTTCCAAGTAACCCTCATAAAACCTGTGCACCTGCTATAGAGCCGCAGTCTAGTATGAGACATGGTGAGGATGGAGAGACTCTCCACAGCCTACCCTGAGTTTTCATACATCAAAATACACCCCCATCGTTTGGGAGGAAAATGCTCAATTGTGCTCAAAACCATTATAAATGCAGTTTATCAGAAGAGAAATACACTGTATTGGACAGAATGCTGAATAACTTTTGAGAGGTAGTGAAAGATTTTTCAACTTTTTGATCTTACACAGTAAGTTATTTCTCTTGTTAATGTGTATTTCAGACTTACTGGAAATACTAGTGAGTTGAAGACTGATGTCTGGCAACAAGCATATTTCTGAAATTGGATTGGTTCTTACTACTATATTTTCTGAAATATACTTTCACTAATAGTTATAAAAGAAATTGCCAGTTCACACAAAGGTTGTTTTAATAAAAGTCAATGGGAAAAAATACACCCCATCCTCCATTTATCACTTTTATAATACATATCATCAACTATCTGAGAATGGGTGACATTTTATCAATGGAGCACCACCCTTCTCCCTGCTCAGGGCCTTTTATTATCCATGTTGTGCATTATTTGTCTAGACTAGTACACAGTGCTCATTCTCCAGATTAACACCCTTTTCTCATTCGTACCAAAATCAGCTTACCCAGAACATACTCAGCTCCAGCTAAAGTGGCAGTTTCCATATTTGTTCTCCATGTCACCAACACTTGAATTCAGCCCAAACTGTCCAACAATCCCCACCCGTAAGGCCATGGTGGATAAACATAATCTCAAGATAATCTCATTTCAGGAAGGTCATGCATAGCAGTGAGCCATGCTAAGCCTGAATGCCATGCTTGCTTGTGGGAAGTTTGTGAAAGAGGTCTGTCTATGGAATAGCAATTTTCAGAGGTAGAAACTCTTAAGTATTCAAGCATGATTCAGTTTCCTCTATGCTCTCTTCAACCAAATGGAAAGGCTGAGTCAAAAACAGGTACAGAATTATACGAAGCAATAAGAAAGTTTCAAAGTACTTTGAGTCCACTGAAATAGCTGAAATATTTTCCCAAGTGTTTCTGAGCTGGAGAATCCAGTAACAGGCTTTGCCAGACTCCTTTCCACTTACTTGTCAGCTGCATCTGTACTTCAAAGAGAATGGCACCATCATGTTTCTGAACCTAGCAAAAGTGACACATGAAACTTTTCTGGTTTAAAAGTCATTGCATGGCAGCATGTTCTGAAGTCCCACGAACCTGGATGAAAGATGGTAAGAAGGGGACATATTCCTAAACTCTTTCTCCTTTCAATCAAGGAAGTGTCGTTAAATCAAAAGTGAATGAGCAGAAGCTCGGCAGGCCCCATTTGACTGTGAACTCACCTATGCGAAGCATAGTGGACTCCATGGTTGGGGGAAAATATTATTCTTTATCTGAAAGATTGAATCAAAATGCCTGTATATCTTCAAACTGTAGAACTGATTAATATTAGCTTTTCCTCATTAAAACTGCATCCACTGAACTGATTTTTAAAATGTTCAGCTTCCCTGGTAGCTCAGTTGGTAAAGAAACTGCCTGCAATGCAGGACACCTGGGTTCAATCCCTGGATTGGGAAGATCCCCTAGAGAGGGAATGGCAACCCACCCAGTATTCTTACCTGGAGAATTTCATGGACAGAGGAGTCTGGCAGGCTACAGGGGTTGCAGTCGCTGGAGCGACTAACACTTCCACTTCCACTTTTTCCCCTTAAGACTGCATCCACTGAACTGATTTTTAAAATGTCAAGTGCATGTTTAACAATATGCCACAAAGAATTTTTCTGTACCCTTTTAAATAAATTGTTAAATACATTTTCCGATACTGCCTTATTTATAGAACTATACCCCAGTTTATCCAGAACTCGTTTCCAGGAAAAGGTTTGCTTCCTAGTCACCTGACTAAACTCAAGCATTTAATTGAACATGTTTTACTTATTAGTATTTAACCACACAACCTTTTTTTTTTTTAAGTGACATCTAGGTTCTATAGTCAAATACATTTGGGAAATCCTGGGATAAATACAGTTAATCTTGATGCAAATGAGAAGCACAGCTCTGCATTTTCTGATGTAGTGGGAAGGTCCACTGGAAAGCACAAGTTTCCCCCAAATTAACTGACAAATAGAACCTTTTTCATTGCCACAACGTTTTCCTTGTTTGGAGTTATGTGAGATGTTCTTGGGGAAGTTAGATATAACGAGCTTGTTTCTCTCTTTTCATTGGCTACTATAAAGCTCACAGAACTGCTATGGTCAACATCAAGGTTATAGTGTTAATCTCTCAGCGATGCTGGGAAGGATGGTCCTGCCCTGGGGAAAGCGATGATGATGTCATGTACTTTGTGTTTACTTGGGAAGCCTTGGTGTGTACAATGTCTACACTAAAGATGTCTTTGAAACGATGAAGTTGCAAACATAACGTCATGCACATCACATCCATTCAAAGACTAGTAGTCATTAGATACCTTTCATCCCATTTTAAATCTGTCTTTGAGTTGGTATGCATGCGTGCGTGCTCATTTGCTTGCATGCACGCTCAGTTGTGTTCTGATTCTTTGCAGCCCCTTGGACTGCAGCAAGCCAGGGTCCTCTCTCCATGGAATTTTCCAGGCAAGAATACTGGGGTGGGTTGCCATTTCCTCCTCCACGGGATCTTCCTGATGGAGGGATCGAACCTCCGTCTCTTGCATATGCACTGGCAGGCAGATTATTATTATTATTATTTTACCACTGGTGCCACCTGGAAGCCTTCAGTTCAGTTCAGTCACTCAGTCATGTCCGACTCTTTGCAACCCCATGGACTGAAGCATGCTAGGCTTCCCTGTCCATCACCAACAGAAAAGCTTAGTTTGTATAAATATTTAAAAAACACTGTAGATGTGTCCCTATTCAAATATATTTGAAGTTCATATGAGAAAAAAAATGGGAGTGGTTAAAGAGAAGATTAAAATCTGCAAGATATTCAAGCAATTTAAAAAGGAATTAGTATTGGAACTATTTCTCCAATTAGATTTTACCATTTTCTGGAAAATTTCCAGGAGATAAAAACCATGATAGTTTTCATTCCAGAAAGAATTCAAGCCTAAATGTATTATTACATCTATGCATTTGTGTTTATAACACAGACCCTTTAAATTTCTCTAGGTTAAAAACATAGAATTTTATTTTTAGTGTGCAATCACCTTAAATGCCACAATTAATTTCACCCATTCATTCTTGTATCCATTCATTCATTCTGAAGAGCCTCAGCAATGTTTCTCTCCATGGCTTACACAGCGAAACCCCAGGATTCCTCAGAGTGGTGGTCAGTTCATCAGGAGGATCTCCTTCCTGGTGAGCATCGTCTCCAGCCACTTGCCCCCCAACACATACTTGGTGTCTCCACACTATGCATGTCTTTGTGAACACTGGACTCCACATTATCTTCTCTGTCCGTTTGTCTTAAGACAACCACCAACATCACCTCTTTTCTGAAGATCTCACCCTTTACCCTCCCTTCCTCCAAAAGGAAAATCTCGTGCTCATTTTTCCTCCCTGAGCTTCATCCTTGCCTCTGTGTTTGCATCTGAACGGTAGTAACACTGCTGACTGACATGATCTTCTCCCTGTTGAAACAAGCCATCTTTGAAGGCTGAAGCCAAGCTGCCTTTGCTTCTCTCTTCTCCATACCAAGCACAGGACTTCATGTGTAACAGGTGTACCGTGAATATGTTCTTTTAAAACGTTTCTCTTTTTAGTTGTCGTTTTTAGTTATAATTGACTTTAATGATATGAAAATATTCGTGTTAGGAATACAATATGATTCATATTTGTATATATTGTGAAATGATCACCATAATAATTATAATAACAAAAAAGTTTGTTTTTCTTCAAATAAGGACTTTTAAGCTCTTTTAGTCACTTTCAAATATGCAACACAGTACTATTAACTGTAGGACTGTATTTCAAATATGCAATACATTACTATTGGGCTTCCCTGATGACTCACATGGTAAAGAATCTGCTTGCAATGCAGGAAACCTGGTTCAGGAAGATCCCTGGGTCGGGAAGATCCCTTGGAGAAGGAAATGGCTACCCACTCCTGTATTCTTGCCTGGAGAATCTCATGGAAAAAGGAGCCTGGTGGGCCATAGTGTTGCAAAGAGTCGGACACAACTGAAGCGACTTAGCACACACACACTATTAACTGTAGTCACTGTGCTGTAGGTCACATCCCTATGACATTTTCATCTTGTAACTGGAATTTTGTACCCGTTGGGTGAAATATGCTTTTAAAATAATTTATTATATTTACATAATGCTATGACAAAGTATTCCCAGCCTCGGATGAGAACACATTCGCAATTCAGGCTGCCCTTGTTCAGCCAGGTTCCAGAAATCCCATCACGAGTCCTGCACCAGCAGCATTGCTTCCCAGAGAGGAACTGGCCAGGGCCCCGGAGGACTAGCTGGAGTATAGAAGGTTGGTGATGTGGACAAGAGGGACTCTGGAAAATGACAAGAAGAGGGGGAGCAGCCAGGGAGAGACAGAGAGAGGATGAAACTGACAGAGCTTCCTTCCCACTCAGTCTGAGATGTGTCGCTGTTTTGTTCAAGACTTCGCAGAACAGAGACAACTATCCAGGAGCTTTGCTTTCCTGGAGACCTGGGGAAGAGTAGGCAGCTTGAGGCACAAGAGAATCAGGATCCTAAATGGAAGGTTCCCTTCGCAGCCTGCCTTGATAGCAAGGTAAAGCAGATGCTAGCATAAGGACTGAAGAGAGGCTGTCAACCTGCCAGTAATGATGAACTGAGCACAGTCCAAACCAAGGTTGCAGCTAATGTTACATGTTGTTGCTCATCGGTGCTGATATGATTCTGAGATTTCTGACTTGCCTTCTCTGTGCAGACCACGCTGTGGGTGTATAAGCTTGTGTTAAAGAATTCAGTAGCCAGTGGAAACTGCTGTATAATGCCGGGAGCTCAAATTCCGTGCTGTGACAACCTAGAAGGGCAGGATGGGGAGGGATGGAGGGTCAAGACAGAGGGCATATATGTATACCTATGCCTGATTCATGTTGCTATATGGCAAAACCAACACAATATTGTAATTATCCTCCAATTAAAAATAAATTAAAAACAGAGCACAGAGGAAGTGATGTCTGATCCCTACCTAGGAACCACAGAAAACCTCAAGGATGACCTTGCATGGCCAAAGGCTAGTAGACTCTCTACACTCTTCCTGACAGAAGAGTTAATCTGTGCCTATAAAAGACTTGTCAAAAAGTATTTGGAAAACAAAGAGGCGGAGAAGCTTAATTTAGGCCAAGGCTTCCTGCCACAAGGACGTGTGTGGGGGTTGATCAAATAAAGGAATCAGGGCTTTCTAATCCTCTTGAGTTGTTCTGGGTGATCCTTATCAAACCCAGGCCTCATGCAAGATCCTGTCTGTGACCACAGGACCAGAGATGCTGAAATGAAATTGCTGGTCTCTGCAGAATGAGGGAAACTATTTCCTGACTTAGGAAGTACAAGAACTCACATGACACCTTGTGAGGGGGCTAGAAAACAGGAACCTGAAAGCAAACATTAGGAAGATACCTGGCAAGATTAATTTCATGAACCTGCCAGTACAGTTTCACTATTTCCTGTTTCACCAAGAAAATAAAATATATTCATATCCATCAAAGGGAGTTCCTTATAAATTCATAATATGAACTCTTTTGATGGTTATTTGTATGGAAAATATCTTCTTTAACTGTGTTGACAGTTTTTGGCTTATTGATAGTGTATTTTAAGAAACAGAAGTTTAAATTTTAAAGTATATCAACTTACTTAAGCCAATAAAATGTTAGTGGAAGTAACATGTTGCACTTTTTAGATAAAGTGTTTAGTAGTTAATGATCTACTCTCCAACTGATCTCTCTTTCCAAGAACATTTATAACCTTTATGAGTCCTTGCAGGTACTCAGGCAAAAATCCTGACTCCCTCTGCTTGCTTATCTCACATCTGAAATATCAGCAGATAACTGTGGTTTTCATTTAAAATGTGTCTAGATTCTAATCCCTGCTTAACCTCTCAGCTGGCATCATCAGAGCTAAACTCCTGTCTGTTATTCCCATCTATACCATTGTCCCCCGTTGTAGATTAACAGTGCAGAAGCCAGAATGAGCCATTCTAAACAAAAATCTAAACATCATTCTTTTGTTTCAAAGTCTTACAAGGACTCTTCATGTCTTTTGGAATAAGGCTTACAATTCTAAGAAATTCCCTAACCTTTCTTCTCTTCCCCATCTCCTGTTGCTCTCTCCCAGGACTCCAGCCATATGGCTTTCTTCCTGATCCTCAGGGCACACTTCCACTTTACGGCCTGTACCAGCTGTCCCCTCCTCACAGCCTGTGCTCCCTATAACCATACCATAGGATGTGCTGTTCTTGTCTATAACATACATAATTTTATCTTCCACTTTTCACACCTACTCTGCACATACAACCTTATCAATCAAGAAAATTACAGGCTCTATGTGTTCTGGTCAAAGAGTTCTGTGATAGTGCCAGGCATGGGGCAGGTCCTTAATGGATACTTATGAAACTCTGAGTCTTAGAGTTAGGCAGATTGACCTCTGAGGTCACTTTCAGTTATGCCATTCCAGAATTTTTAGATGTTGAATTCATGTCAAAAGTTTTCTATTACATAGTTAAATGTAGGGAAACACCCAACAACCATGGTTGTATTTTGATATTTATTTAACTACTTAAAAGTAGCTATCACCATGGTGTCTAAGAAAAAGCTTTCTTGAGCTTTTTTCTTATTTATTAATCAAACAAATGAGTCACTACAAAAGTCTACAAATGAATCACCTGAATGCAAGCACTTACATTAGTTATGGAAATAAAAGATCTGATTAGAGAGGAAAGTCCAGGATTTGAGGCCCTGGAATTCACAGAAGTAACCAATTTTTTAATCTGTGGGAGCAATATAATTTTCTGAAAGCTTTCTTACAAAGTGGAGGACACAAAATATGGAAAATTAAGTGAATATTTCATGCCTCTATAATGATTTTGTTTGTAAGCTTTCTTGTGACTCCAAGCTGTTTACAAAAATGAAAGCCAGTAGTTAGAAGCTTTACTTGAGCAGTCATGCTGTGGCTTCCCAGTTACGACTCACAGTCTTCTCTCAGGCCCTGCAGGGAATGCCTCTAACCATCACTATATTCCCAGTGGCCCAGACTTTTAACTTCATTGGTATTTTGTCCTGTTTGCAATTACACAAATTCAAAACTATAAAATAGATTAGGTAAGAATAACCTGAAAGGTAAGAATCAAAAAGGTAAGAATCACCTGAAATTGTTCTACTTTGAGATAATTGTCATAAATATTTTTGTGATCTTTTATTAATACACTTCTTTATAAACTTACACAAATATCTTCATATAATGCCTGATTTTTTGCTTTTCATCTTGGCTATAGTTTGCCTTTTTTTTTTTTTATATAGTTTTAACTTACTCTCTTTTCTAATCTCTTCTATCAATATATCCAAATTCCTAGATAAACAATGTTAAAAGCAAAGTGTATCCTCCCATGGGTTTCCCAGGTGGTGATAATGGTAAGAACCTGCCCTGCCAATGCAGGAGACATAACAGGCACATGTTGGATCCCTGGGTTGGGAAGATCCCCTGGAGGAGGGCATGGCAATCCATTCCAGTACTCTTGCCTGGAAAATCCCCACAGACAGAGGAGCCTGGTTGGCTATAGTCCATGGGGTCGCAAAGAATCAGACACAACTAAAGCAACTTAGCACGTATCCTTCTATAACATTCTTCATCCAGTGAGTACATAGCATATACAGCTTTTAATTTTCCCTTGTTCACTTAAAAAAGAAGCCCAGAATATAACAAGAATCTTCCAAACTCAATAAAGTGACATTGCAACCCAATTTAAAAGTGGGCAAAAAATTATATCAAATACTCACCAAAGAAGATATTCAGGTGGTAAGTAAGCACATGAAAATAATGACAGGTATCATGAGTCTCTAAGGAAATATGAAGAAAAATGACAAGTATTGAAGTGAAGTCACTCAGTCGTGTCCAACTCTTTGCGACCCCATGGGCTGTAGCACACCAGGCTCCTCCATCCATGGAGTTTTCCAGGCAAGAATACTGGAGTGGGTTGCCATTTCTTTCTCCAGGGGATCTTCCCAACCCAGGGATTGAACTTCAGTCTCCCACATTGTAGGCAGATGCTTTTACCGTCTCAGCCACCAGGGAAGTCCCATAAACCTATTAGAATGGCTAATTTGAAAAGACCCACCCCAACAAGTTTTGATAATTTCGAGTCCCTGGAACTCTAATACACTGCTGGTGGAACTGTAAACTGGTGCTATCGCTTTGAAAAACAATTTAGTATTTTCCTATAAAGTTATATATATGCCAACTGCATGACAAGCCTTCCTCCTTGTAGCTGTTTATCCAAGGAAATGAAAGCATACATCCATATAAAGATGTGCCCATGAACATTTATATCAGCTCTATTTGTAATCATCAAAAATTGGAAGCCAAAGCCCATCCACAAGTAAATGGGTAAATAAACTGAGCTGTAGCCATACAATGGAATACTCAACAATAAAAATAAATGAGCTCTGATAGAAGTTGGGTGAGTCTCAAAATATGATGAGTAAAAGAAGCAAGACTAAGAATAAATATTGTATGATTCCATTCATATAAAACTTCAAAAATTTTGAATTACTCATGCTTTTCTGGGAATAGGTAGGAGTGAGAAAGGGCAGGATAGAGGAATTATGACAAGGATGAGAAAATGTTTAAGGGTGAAGGATATATACATTATCTTGACTGTGTTATTGGTTTCATGGGTATATACTTATCTTAAAGATTATCAAGTTGTACACTTTAGTTATGTGCAGTTAATTTTTTATATATATCATGACTTAATTAGCATATCAAAGTCAATTAATATAAATATAACTCATTGTAATTGTCATAATATTCTAGTTCATGAAAGCTTTTATAGCTTTCTAAGTACTTCCTTACTGAGATGTACTTATATTTTCCCAGATTTTTGCTACCACCACCAGTGATGATATACATATATATATATAAATTAAATTTACTTCCTGATTGCATATTTATATGTATGAATAATAGTTATATAGAGGCTTCACATTTATACTATACATAAAGCACTATTTACACAACAGGAATTTTAATCCTGATGAATAGATAATTAAGATGAAGACATTATATGTGCTTTTTAAAAATAATTTCAGTGATGTGATATAGCGTATTTCCAAAGACTCTTGCCACCCACCCTTTTGCAACAATCTGAAAGAATGTACTTTTAATCTATACTCTGAGGAATAACACTTCAAAAACAGTTTGCCAGCCAGAGGGTTAAAACAATATCTTAGCATAGCCTTGGTTTGCATAAAATTAGGCACATACTTTTGTGTATATTAGACATATGGTTCTGCTATTGTATTATTCTCCTAACTTTATTCTGTGTCCATAATCCTATTTAGTCATTTGTCTATTTTTAAGAATTGATTTGTATATGTTCTTTACATATATTACATAGTAAAGCTTTATTAATCTGTATATTATAAATATTTTTCCAAACCACAATTTGTTATTTGTTTTGCTATGGTATAATCTTCTATAATATTTTAAATGTCATATAGTAAGTATGTGTACATTTTTAAAATAATGGTTTTACTTTTCTTATTGTGATTTGAAATATTTTGATAGGTACATAGGATTCAAATACTGTGATTGAAATTGTCTATTTATACATCTTGTTAGGTTATAATTGATATATAAACTGCCTGTGATAAGCATGTAATTTTATGAGTTTTGACTCTTTTATGGCTTTAGTTATTTTACCTTTTCATTAAAATTATTTAGTCCAACATCTACAGACAAAAATGGAAATTGCTTTCTCTTGAATCAAAAGCCAGTAAAACTTTAGAAAGCCAAAAGTCTTTAGGGATTATTTTATTAGGAATGATCTATCTGAAAAAAGAAAAAAACAAAAATTATATAGTCTTATTAGAACACAAAAAATGAGAAATGAACATATGAAAAGGCTTAGTATTTTCTCAAAAACAGTTTTACTAAATCTTATTTAATGAGCAATATACAAATTAGATTGTATATACATTAAAATAGATTCACAGTTTTAATTACAGTATTATTTTTCAACTGACTAAAAATACTTTAAGCTATATAAGAAAGAATAAATGTCTGATAGTATCCAAGGAAATTAATATAAAGAATTATGGAGGGTCTCATCTTCCTAGGTATTAAAACATATTAAACTTCCCTGGTGGCTCAGACGGTAAAGCGTCTGCCTTCAATGCAGGAGACCCAGGTTTGATCCCTGGGTCAGGAAGATCTCTTGAAGAAGAAAATGGCAACCCACTCCAGTACTCTTGCCTGGAAAATTCCATGGACGGAGGAGACTGGTAGGCTACAGTCCATGGGGTTGCAAAGAGTCGGACACGACTGACCAACTTCAATGTCAATATGTATAAATCTAGAATAAAGAAGGAGTGAATACTGGTGTTGAGGTAGGGGATAGATGGGCCCAAGGCTGAGCAGTTGTAGTTTGTCCCCTGTGAATAGGTACTCCAAGTTAGTAAGAGCAAGAGAAGAGCTGAGCCCTGCTCAGATAAGACATAAAGAGACCACATATTTCTCAGTTTTGAAGTCAAGGAGACCTTCCAGACTACACATAGCAGAAAGGCCCCTTGGAGGTCAAAAAGGAAATGATGTCAACCTATCCATAGGCCTTTTTGCTAGAATCCATTTTGGCTAGGAGATGTGTGCACATGTGGGAGGATCCTGAGAAAAACCAAATATGATGCAGAACCAGGCAGAACAAGATGACTGGCCAAGGAAACCTGGAAGAAATGCCTTGTAAAAGTGATTCAAACTGCCGTTTGGGGGTGGCTCTCCCGGAGTCCACCCATGTGGCTATCCACAGTTACTGTGCTCTTTAACTCCTAATAAACACTTGGTTTCACTACTTTCTGTCTCCCTGCGGACTTATTTTTGCACAGCTGATGACAAAGGGTCTTGTCACTGACTACTGGTCCCTGGTGATCTAATGGCTACGATTCAGCACTCTTACTGCCACGACCTGATTTCTGTCTCTGGCTGGGGAACTGAAATTCTGCTTCAAACCGCTTCAGGTCAAGGCCACTGAAGTTCATAGACATATGAAGTAGAAGGAATAAGAATGCTAGAAATAGGAGTGGAATCTATATGAAAACATACTGTATGACAAAGTGTTACTTTAATTTTTAAAATATTGTACAGCTCAGCTTAATAGCAATCGAGAAGAAAATTAAGTTTATTATACCATATATGAAGCTAACATGTCAGATATATTAATTCATCCTTTGCCTTTATTATTCATAAGCTATTTATCACTAGCTTAAAATAAACCAAAAATAGTAACAATAACACAAACACAGAGTCTAATATTAGAGAGACTTGGGTTCAGATTTCAAATCTGTTTTTTTACCTGCATGGACCATGGAGAAGTTAGGTAAAGCCTCCAAACTAGTTTCCTGAATGGAACAGAAAGTGGATAGTTCTTACTTCATATGATGTTTAGGAAGACTAAATAATAGTATCTAAGTAATATGATCAGGTTTTGGCACAGAGTTTGCAATCAATGAAAATCATTTTATACTGCTTACTCCCAGGGAGAGGTAGCAGTAGAGAACCTGCCTGCCAAAGCAGGAGATGAAAGAAATTCAGGTTTCATCCCTGGGTCAGGAAGATCCCCTGGAGGAGGAAATGGCAACCCACTCCAGTGTTCTTGCCTGGAGAATTCAAAGGACAGAAGTGTCTGGCAGACTACAGTCCATGTGGTTGCAAAGAGTCAGACACAACTGAACACAAAGACACAAAGACACACACAAACTCCCAGGACAGATGAATCTACTTACAAATTTTCCGTCAAGTGTAGTGTTAGAAACTTGCTTACAAGAAGTTCTTGTAATCCTAGAGGAAGTCTGGTCTATTGGCCTATTTGCCCTTTGCTGACATTCTGATCCTGACCCCAAGACGATTTCCTAGTACAAACACACACTGATCTTCCCTGGGTTTCTGGATAAATCTTTATTTCTCTTTTCTTCAGTCTTTTCTGACCTCAAAATCTTTACTACCACAGATAACTCAGGACAGATTCTGAGTTCTGCTTTCTAAAAGGAAGCCAAATGATTTTCCCTTTACCTTGGAATTATGCTGACTCAAGAAAATGGGCCATATGCTGAGCTCTCTGATATCAATTCCATCGAGCAGAGGTCAGGATTGTACCCACCTATGGCTCCTGCAGTTGCCAAAAGTATTATTCACCTTACTTTGGATTCCGAAAGGGATTCAAAGGCATAATGAAAGGAGCTTGAACAAGTTGGAACTCCTCATGTTAAGCAATGTTTGAGCGTGCCATTTCTTAACAGCTAAGTGAATATCTTCTTGCCCAGAAAAAAAAAAACTTCCCACTGATCCAAAATACCAAGGTAGATTCAGCTTTCTCATTATCATAATCAGAGTAAATTGGTACAAGTTTAAACGAGGTACAAAGCACATGAGTTTACCAACCATATTTTTATCTTTGTATAATAAATCTAAATTACTGGGAATGGGGGTTTTATTTGTAAAGCATGCTATTTCTTAAGAGTGTTAAAAGCTTATAAAACTCAGGGAGAATTTCAGCTGAAATTGTCAATACCCTGACTAAGACCTTGACTAGTGATCAAGTCAGTGACAGGCCATGGGTCAAGTCTGATTACCACCGTTTTTCAAAATACTGTGTAAAACTGTAACAAGGTTTCTGATGATCATTTAAGAATCTATGCTTCAGAGAAAAATGACTATTTAAAATTATAGGCTGGATTTCTTAATCTGCTTTTACATAGTAAAGTAAAAACGTTGATAGAAGAAAGATCAATGAGATGGTTTTCTTCAGTATACCTACCTCAAAAGCATTCAAATAAACTTATTTACAAAATGGAAATAGACTCACAGACATAGGAAACAAATTCATGGTTACCAAGGGGAAAATGCAGGAGGGATAAATTAGGAGTTTGGGGTTAACAGATATGCATTACTATATACATGGTAGATAACAATGACCTACTGTACAGTGCAGAGAGCTATATCCAATATCTTGTATAATGGAAAAGAATCTGAAAAAAGAATATATATATATATGCATATATATATATATATATATGTATACATATATATAACTGAATCACTTTGAAACTAATCACACCTGAAACTAATACAACGTTATAAATCAACTGTACTTCAATTTTTTAAAAAAACATTCAACTTTATAGTTTTGTAGAAAAGACTATTGGGTTCATATCCATTGCCACTTCACAGTGGAAGCTTTAAGAGCTGTCGCATGATTTGGAATCTTTTATTTTTCCTGTAATCTCTTAGATGTAATAGACATGGAAATTTCCTTCTCCCTTGAGTTTCTGTGTGCCCAGCGGAGAGAAGTATTCCCTCAGTCACAACAGGCAAGAAATACACCTTTACTTTGTAAGCCACTGGGAGTACTTTGTTACTTAGCGTGGCCTATCTCATTCTGACTGATACTTCTGCTTACATAGGCTAGTGCCTTAAAAATTCTCATATTCAACTTGTTAATTTATTAGACTGAATCTTATGTAATTGTTGATTTTAAGTGAAAAGCACAAAAATACGTAATTTTATATGCCTGAAATAATTTAGTAATTATTTTGCGTTGCTTTCTTTCAATTAAAATTCTGAAATGAATATTTCTCATGTTACTATGAGCCTTTTCATAAATATTAATGACTTCATATATCCTCTTGTAGATGTAACTACTGTATGCAAATGTTATCCTTAATACTGCATATATCTAATCTTTAATGACATTTATTTTATAATGACCATCTTTGTGAATATAGCATTGCTACTATTTTGCTTATGTATTAGGACATATTCTGAGAAACATAGTGGGTAAAATATTAAGTATTTAGAAGGCCATTTGCATAAATTTGCATCATTCAATTGATGCAAATTGAAAAACTAAGTTCCAGAAAACATTACTAATATAAGTTTATATTCCTGTCATATTTTTCCTGACCAATGTCATCTGGCTATAATGACTCCACTCCACTTCCTAGCTCCCATCTTCTGGTGTTAGCAGGGTCTGGAAAGAAATTTGCTTACACTTGTAATCAAAGGAAGTGAGGTGGTACAAGGTAATGCCCCATTTGCACATGGTTCTTCACCAGCAGAACTAGGGTGGAGCCAGATGTCTGTCGTCATCTCGAACGAGGCAGTGTGTTCAGCGTCTCACTCTGCCAGGGTGTTGGCAGGACCCATAGGGAAACATCATACACGCCAGCTTGGCCTTCATGCCACATCTCACACTTCAGTAGGGATGTGGCTGCTTTATATAATTGAGAGTTACTTGTCATGTGAAGAACCAGGAATGTCAGGATACAAATGAGAAAAGACACTAATATAAAGATGAATCAGATGTTAGAACTCTGTCAAGAATCTTAAAGTAGTCAAAGTTAAACATTCTAACAAGTCATTTTAAGTTATTTTGAAAAAAAATAGAAAATTTCAACAAAAAAGTAAAAATCATAAGAAAGACTCAAATTTAAATATAGAACTGAAAAGTAAAATCATAGATGTAAACAAACAAACCTCTCTTAATGAGCTCAGTGAAATGAGTGTCAGTCAGCAAAAGAGACACAGATGTATAGAATAGCCTTTTGGACTCTGTGGGAGAGAAGGAGGGTGGGATGATTTGGGAGAGTGGCATTGTAACATGTATGATATCATAAGTGAAACGAATCGCTGGTCTAGGTTCGATGCAGGATGCAGGATGCTTGGGACTGATGCACAGGGATGATCCAGAGAGATGGTGTGGGGCGGGAGTGGGGAGGAGGGGTCCGGATTGGGAGCTCATGCATACTCGTGGCTGATTCATGTCAATGTATAGCAAAACGAATACAGTATTGTAAAGCAAAACAAACTAAAAATAAAACTAATTTCTATAAAAAAAAGAAATGAGTGTCAGTGATTGGAATCAGTTAATTTATAGTCAGATCAATAGATTTACTCAATATAAACTACAGAGAAAAATAAAGTGGAAAATAAAAGCTAACATTTATATAACTGGTGTCCCTGAAGGAGAAGATTGAAAAGATATTCAAAGAAAAAATGGTTGAAAACTCCCAAATTTGATGAAAGACTAAAACTTACAGATTCAAAAAGCTGAAATTAGCAGGGGAAAAAAACAACAACAAAGAATTACATGTGAAGAGACATGATCATTAAATCTCTGACAACCAAAGACAAGCATCTTGAAAGCAGTCAAAGTGGAGGTGCCAACCTGAATGATAGTGGATTTCTCATGTGAAACCTTGGAGTACAGAAGGATGTGGTACAACATTTTCAACAAAGACATAAACTACCAATTGTCCATTATAATTCCTGCAAAAACATTCCATAGAAATGAGGAGGAAATAAAAACATTTTTCGATACAAAAAAACTGAGAAAAAATGTTCTGCTGACAAACTAAATGTAAATGTAATAAACTGTCCTACTTCTCATGAATTTTTAAAACCATACTCAATGGTTGAAGCAAAACTTACAATAAAAAAATAAGCAATGTGTGGAACTCTTGGATAAAAAGATAGAGTATCAATGATCTGACCAACACAGTCAACCAATTGTATCCAATTATTATTTATAGCAAATTTTACCCCCCCAATGACAGTGACATGTATTTATTATTTATTTTTCCAAATGCTGTTGGAATATTCGCCAATATAGACCATATCAGGGTCCATGAAACAAACCTTATAAAATTTAGAAAAATTGAAATTATGAAGTTTGTATTTTTTGACCCTAAGGAAATTATACTAAATATCAATAATACAAATACAATAGGAAAATCTGCCAATAATTAAAAATTAAATAACAGACTTCTAAATAATCCATGAAGCAAATAAAAAGTTTCAAAAAATTAGAAAATATTTTAGAACTGAAAGGAGTTTTTAGTAAAAAATTGAAATCTGTGGAACACAGCTAAAGCAGTGGTGGAAAGAAATTTATAGCAATAAATCATCAATTAGAAAAAAGGTCATAAATAATAATCTAAGTTCTTGTCTTAATAAATTACAAAAATAAAAACAAAATTAATCCAAAGCAAGTGAAAAGATGGAAATAATGAAAATAAAAGCAGAGATCAATAAAATTTAAAACAAGGAAACAGTAGAAAATCATAAAACAGAAGCCTTGTTCTTGAAAAATATCATAAACTTGATAAATATCTAGAAAATTTGACAAATATTAAAGATATAAAGCAAAAATCATATTAGGAATGTAATATTATTATTACAGATATTATTACAGATATTATTACAGATCACGGAGCAGTTAAAACACTAAAAAGGAATACTGTTATTCCTGAATAAATACAATTCTGCTGGCTGAACTTTTTACTCTATTTGTTTTAAAGGTTGACAAGACATATTATGTTCATGAATTGGAAGACTCAAAATAGAAAGTATAAAATCCTCAAAAACATTTTTTGTAAACAGGACTATTTTGAAATTTACAGGTAAAAAATATTTGTTTATGTTTCAGCTTTTAGAAGAGTGGAAACAATTTTGATAAAGAAGAGTAAACCGAGAGGACTACAAAATTCTAAGACTACTTACTATATAATCAAATTGCTGACAAAGATTATCGGGTATGCTATAGGTAGAGGGATAGACAGGCCAAGAGAACAGAATAGAGAATTCAGAAATAGACTGATACAAACATGCTGCACTGGGTTTTACAAAGGCATAAAATAAGTACAATGGAGGACTTTTCAAAAATGATTCCTAGAACAACTGGACATTTGTAGGCCAAAAGTATAATAATATTCTCAACATTAACCTCAAAACATATGTGAAAATCAGTCCAAAATAAATGACAAACAAATATAAAATGGAAAATTATAATTTTGGGGAAAAATAATGTAGGAAAAATTTCAGATCCCAGAGTTATGAAAATAATTCTTAGATTCAAAATAAACAACAAAATGCATTAAAAGGAAAATTGATAAATTGAACCTTTTCAAAATAGAAAATTTTTTGTTCCATGAATGATCCCATGTAGAGAATACAGACAGAAAATTACAGAATGGGAAGATATATGGTAAAGTACATAGCTGATAAAGGTTCTGTATCTAGAATATATAAGGAACACAATATTCAATAGTAAAGAAAAAAGAACAATCCAATTAGAAAGTGGGCAAACATGAAGAAATATTTCACTGAAGAGGATGTACAGATGGCAAATAAGTTCATTAAAAGAGTTCGATATCATTAACCACTAGGGAAATGTAAATTAAAACCACAAAAAGATACCACTCACACCTATCAGAATCAGTTCAGTTCAGTTAGTCATGCCCTACTCTTTGTGACCCCATGGACTGCAGCACTCCAGGCTTCCCTGTCCATCTCCAACTCCCGAAGCCTACTCAAACTCAAGTCCATCATGTTGGTGATACCATCCAACCATCCCATCCTCTGTTATCCCCTTCTCCTGCCTTCAATCTTTCCCAGCATCTGGGTTTTTTNGCCAAATGATTTTCCCTTTACCTTGGAATTATGCTGACTCAAGAAAATGGGCCATATGCTGAGCTCTCTGATATCAATTCCATCGAGCAGAGGTCAGGATTGTACCCACCTATGGCTCCTGCAGTTGCCAAAAGTATTATTCACCTTACTTTGGATTCCGAAAGGGATTCAAAGGCATAATGAAAGGAGCTTGAACAAGTTGGAACTCCTCATGTTAAGCAATGTTTGAGCGTGCCATTTCTTAACAGCTAAGTGAATATCTTCTTGCCCAGAAAAAAAAAAACTTCCCACTGATCCAAAATACCAAGGTAGATTCAGCTTTCTCATTATCATAATCAGAGTAAATTGGTACAAGTTTAAACGAGGTACAAAGCACATGAGTTTACCAACCATATTTTTATCTTTGTATAATAAATCTAAATTACTGGGAATGGGGGTTTTATTTGTAAAGCATGCTATTTCTTAAGAGTGTTAAAAGCTTATAAAACTCAGGGAGAATTTCAGCTGAAATTGTCAATACCCTGACTAAGACCTTGACTAGTGATCAAGTCAGTGACAGGCCATGGGTCAAGTCTGATTACCACCGTTTTTCAAAATACTGTGTAAAACTGTAACAAGGTTTCTGATGATCATTTAAGAATCTATGCTTCAGAGAAAAATGACTATTTAAAATTATAGGCTGGATTTCTTAATCTGCTTTTACATAGTAAAGTAAAAACGTTGATAGAAGAAAGATCAATGAGATGGTTTTCTTCAGTATACCTACCTCAAAAGCATTCAAATAAACTTATTTACAAAATGGAAATAGACTCACAGACATAGGAAACAAATTCATGGTTACCAAGGGGAAAATGCAGGAGGGATAAATTAGGAGTTTGGGGTTAACAGATATGCATTACTATATACATGGTAGATAACAATGACCTACTGTACAGTGCAGAGAGCTATATCCAATATCTTGTATAATGGAAAAGAATCTGAAAAAAGAATATATATATGTATACATATATATATATATATATATGTATACATATATATAACTGAATCACTTTGAAACTAATCACACCTGAAACTAATACAACGTTATAAATCAACTGTACTTCAATTTTTTAAAAAAACATTCAACTTTATAGTTTTGTAGAAAAGACTATTGGGTTCATATCCATTGCCACTTCACAGTGGAAGCTTTAAGAGCTGTCGCATGATTTGGAATCTTTTATTTTTCCTGTAATCTCTTAGATGTAATAGACATGGAAATTTCCTTCTCCCTTGAGTTTCTGTGTGCCCAGCGGAGAGAAGTATTCCCTCAGTCACAACAGGCAAGAAATACACCTTTACTTTGTAAGCCACTGGGAGTACTTTGTTACTTAGCGTGGCCTATCTCATTCTGACTGATACTTCTGCTTACATAGGCTAGTGCCTTAAAAATTCTCATATTCAACTTGTTAATTTATTAGACTGAATCTTATGTAATTGTTGATTTTAAGTGAAAAGCACAAAAATACGTAATTTTATATGCCTGAAATAATTTAGTAATTATTTTGCGTTGCTTTCTTTCAATTAAAATTCTGAAATGAATATTTCTCATGTTACTATGAGCCTTTTCATAAATATTAATGACTTCATATATCCTCTTGTAGATGTAACTACTGTATGCAAATGTTATCCTTAATACTGCATATATCTAATCTTTAATGACATTTATTTTATAATGACCATCTTTGTGAATATAGCATTGCTACTATTTTGCTTATGTATTAGGACATATTCTGAGAAACATAGTGGGTAAAATATTAAGTATTTAGAAGGCCATTTGCATAAATTTGCATCATTCAATTGATGCAAATTGAAAAACTAAGTTCCAGAAAACATTACTAATATAAGTTTATATTCCTGTCATATTTTTCCTGACCAATGTCATCTGGCTATAATGACTCCACTCCACTTCCTAGCTCCCATCTTCTGGTGTTAGCAGGGTCTGGAAAGAAATTTGCTTACACTTGTAATCAAAGGAAGTGAGGTGGTACAAGGTAATGCCCCATTTGCACATGGTTCTTCACCAGCAGAACTAGGGTGGAGCCAGATGTCTGTCGTCATCTCGAACGAGGCAGTGTGTTCAGCGTCTCACTCTGCCAGGGTGTTGGCAGGACCCATAGGGAAACATCATACACGCCAGCTTGGCCTTCATGCCACATCTCACACTTCAGTAGGGATGTGGCTGCTTTATATAATTGAGAGTTACTTGTCATGTGAAGAACCAGGAATGTCAGGATACAAATGAGAAAAGACACTAATATAAAGATGAATCAGATGTTAGAACTCTGTCAAGAATCTTAAAGTAGTCAAAGTTAAACATTCTAACAAGTCATTTTAAGTTATTTTGAAAAAAAATAGAAAATTTCAACAAAAAAGTAAAAATCATAAGAAAGACTCAAATTTAAATATAGAACTGAAAAGTAAAATCATAGATGTAAACAAACAAACCTCTCTTAATGAGCTCAGTGAAATGAGTGTCAGTCAGCAAAAGAGACACAGATGTATAGAATAGCCTTTTGGACTCTGTGGGAGAGAAGGAGGGTGGGATGATTTGGGAGAGTGGCATTGTAACATGTATGATATCATAAGTGAAACGAATCGCTGGTCTAGGTTCGATGCAGGATGCAGGATGCTTGGGACTGATGCACAGGGATGATCCAGAGAGATGGTGTGGGGCGGGAGTGGGGAGGAGGGGTCCGGATTGGGAGCTCATGCATACTCGTGGCTGATTCATGTCAATGTATAGCAAAACGAATACAGTATTGTAAAGCAAAACAAACTAAAAATAAAACTAATTTCTATAAAAAAAAGAAATGAGTGTCAGTGATTGGAATCAGTTAATTTATAGTCAGATCAATAGATTTACTCAATATAAACTACAGAGAAAAATAAAGTGGAAAATAAAAGCTAACATTTATATAACTGGTGTCCCTGAAGGAGAAGATTGAAAAGATATTCAAAGAAAAAATGGTTGAAAACTCCCAAATTTGATGAAAGACTAAAACTTACAGATTCAAAAAGCTGAAATTAGCAGGGGAAAAAAACAACAACAAAGAATTACATGTGAAGAGACATGATCATTAAATCTCTGACAACCAAAGACAAGCATCTTGAAAGCAGTCAAAGTGGAGGTGCCAACCTGAATGATAGTGGATTTCTCATGTGAAACCTTGGAGTACAGAAGGATGTGGTACAACATTTTCAACAAAGACATAAACTACCAATTGTCCATTATAATTCCTGCAAAAACATTCCATAGAAATGAGGAGGAAATAAAAACATTTTTCGATACAAAAAAACTGAGAAAAAATGTTCTGCTGACAAACTAAATGTAAATGTAATAAACTGTCCTACTTCTCATGAATTTTTAAAACCATACTCAATGGTTGAAGCAAAACTTACAATAAAAAAATAAGCAATGTGTGGAACTCTTGGATAAAAAGATAGAGTATCAATGATCTGACCAACACAGTCAACCAATTGTATCCAATTATTATTTATAGCAAATTTTACCCCCCCAATGACAGTGACATGTATTTATTATTTATTTTTCCAAATGCTGTTGGAATATTCGCCAATATAGACCATATCAGGGTCCATGAAACAAACCTTATAAAATTTAGAAAAATTGAAATTATGAAGTTTGTATTTTTTGACCCTAAGGAAATTATACTAAATATCAATAATACAAATACAATAGGAAAATCTGCCAATAATTAAAAATTAAATAACAGACTTCTAAATAATCCATGAAGCAAATAAAAAGTTTCAAAAAATTAGAAAATATTTTAGAACTGAAAGGAGTTTTTAGTAAAAAATTGAAATCTGTGGAACACAGCTAAAGCAGTGGTGGAAAGAAATTTATAGCAATAAATCATCAATTAGAAAAAAGGTCATAAATAATAATCTAAGTTCTTGTCTTAATAAATTACAAAAATAAAAACAAAATTAATCCAAAGCAAGTGAAAAGATGGAAATAATGAAAATAAAAGCAGAGATCAATAAAATTTAAAACAAGGAAACAGTAGAAAATCATAAAACAGAAGCCTTGTTCTTGAAAAATATCATAAACTTGATAAATATCTAGAAAATTTGACAAATATTAAAGATATAAAGCAAAAATCATATTAGGAATGTAATATTATTATTACAGATATTATTACAGATATTATTACAGATCACGGAGCAGTTAAAACACTAAAAAGGAATACTGTTATTCCTGAATAAATACAATTCTGCTGGCTGAACTTTTTACTCTATTTGTTTTAAAGGTTGACAAGACATATTATGTTCATGAATTGGAAGACTCAAAATAGAAAGTATAAAATCCTCAAAAACATTTTTTGTAAACAGGACTATTTTGAAATTTACAGGTAAAAAATATTTGTTTATGTTTCAGCTTTTAGAAGAGTGGAAACAATTTTGATAAAGAAGAGTAAACCGAGAGGACTACAAAATTCTAAGACTACTTACTATATAATCAAATTGCTGACAAAGATTATCGGGTATGCTATAGGTAGAGGGATAGACAGGCCAAGAGAACAGAATAGAGAATTCAGAAATAGACTGATACAAACATGCTGCACTGGGTTTTACAAAGGCATAAAATAAGTACAATGGAGGACTTTTCAAAAATGATTCCTAGAACAACTGGACATTTGTAGGCCAAAAGTATAATAATATTCTCAACATTAACCTCAAAACATATGTGAAAATCAGTCCAAAATAAATGACAAACAAATATAAAATGGAAAATTATAATTTTGGGGAAAAATAATGTAGGAAAAATTTCAGATCCCAGAGTTATGAAAATAATTCTTAGATTCAAAATAAACAACAAAATGCATTAAAAGGAAAATTGATAAATTGAACCTTTTCAAAATAGAAAATTTTTTGTTCCATGAATGATCCCATGTAGAGAATACAGACAGAAAATTACAGAATGGGAAGATATATGGTAAAGTACATAGCTGATAAAGGTTCTGTATCTAGAATATATAAGGAACACAATATTCAATAGTAAAGAAAAAAGAACAATCCAATTAGAAAGTGGGCAAACATGAAGAAATATTTCACTGAAGAGGATGTACAGATGGCAAATAAGTTCATTAAAAGAGTTCGATATCATTAACCACTAGGGAAATGTAAATTAAAACCACAAAAAGATACCACTCACACCTATCAGAATCAGTTCAGTTCAGTTAGTCATGCCCTACTCTTTGTGACCCCATGGACTGCAGCACTCCAGGCTTCCCTGTCCATCTCCAACTCCCGAAGCCTACTCAAACTCAAGTCCATCATGTTGGTGATACCATCCAACCATCCCATCCTCTGTTATCCCCTTCTCCTGCCTTCAATCTTTCCCAGCATCTGGGTTTTTTTCAATGAGTTGGTTCTTTGCATCAGGTGGCCAAAGTATTGAGTTTCAGCTTCAGCATCAGTCCTTCCAGTGAATATTTAGGACTGATTTCCTTAAGGATGGACTAGTTGGATCGCCTTGCAGTCCAAGGGACCCTCAAGAGTCTTCTCCAACACCACAGTTCAAAAACATCAGTTCTTCGGTGCTCAGCTTTATTTATAGTCCAAATCTCACATCCATACATGACTACTGGAAAAACCATAGCCTTGACTAGACAGAACTTTGTTGACAAACTAATATCTCTGTTTTTTAATATTCTGTCTAAGTTGTTCACAACTTTTCTTCCAAGGAGCAAGTGTCTTTTAATTTCATGGCTGCAGTTACCATCTGCAGTGATTTTGGAGCCCCCCAAAATAAACTCTGTTTCCATTGTTTCCCTGTCTATTTGCCATCAAGTGATGGGAATGGATGCCATTATCTTCGTTTTCTGAATGTTGAGTTTTAAGCCAGCTTTTTCACTCTCCACTTTCACTTTCATCAAGAGGCTTTTTAGTTCCTCTTCACTTTCTGCCATAAGGGTGGTGTCATCTGCATATCTGAGGTGACTGATATTTCTCCTGGAAAGCTTGATTTCAGCTTGTGCTTCATCCAGCCTGACATTTCACATGATGTACTCTGCATATAAGTTAAATAAGCAGGGTGACAATATACAGCCTTGACGTACTCTTTTTCCTATTTAGGGCCAATCGGTTGTTCCATGTCCAGTTCTAACTGTTGCTTCTTGACCTGCATACAGATTTTTCAGGAGGCAGGTCAAGTGGTCTGATATTCCCATCTCCCTAAGAATTTTCCATAGTTTGTTGTGATCCACACAGTCTAAATCTTTGGTGTAGTCAATAAAGCAAAAGTAGATGTTTTTCTGAACAGTTAAATAAAATAAATATAGCTAAAATAAAAAATAATGACTGTACTAAATGCTGGTAAGAATGTAGAATGGGAGAGCCACTCTGGAAAACAATACGGCAGCTTCTTAAAACGTAAAGAGGTATGCAATATGATTCCTCTCAACCAGCAACTGCCCTCTGGGCCTTCATCACAGGGAAATGCAAACTTACTTTGCAGAAAACCTCTATATGAATATTCATTGCTGTTTTATTGGAAGAGTTTCTCAGAGGAAAATAATTCAAATGTTCTTCAGCAAGTCAATGTGCAAAGAGGCTGTGGTACCTCCATGCTAAGGAATATTACTCAGTGATAAAAGAACTGAATTTAATATATGTAACTACATGAAAAGTTCTTTACAGAATTAAACTGAGTGAAAAATATAATTCCAAAATGTCACATAGTGTACAACTCTATTTACATAACATTGTTGAAATAACAAAATTATAGAGATGGCGTAGGGTTGTAGGCATGTAGGTGGAAACCACTAACTAGTGAAGTGAATGTGCTATTAATATATAAAAGACCACATGAGGGATCCTGTGGTGATAAATGTTTGTATCTTGACTGTTTAAAAGTCAAAATCCTGGTTGTGTTGCTTTACTATAATTTTTCAAGATGTTCTCAATGGGTAAAACTTGATAGAGTATTAATATATTATATTGCATTTCTCTGTACTATAACTGCAGGTGGATCTATTATTTTCTCAAAATAAAAAGCTTAATTAATAAGTAACAAAATGTTAATCTGAGAAAAGATAATAGACAATATACAATACACTAAGCAAAAATAATAGATTGTATTTACAGATTTAAAACCAAATAGACCATCTGTCAATGCAAAATGCATGAGAAAAGAAATAACAACAAAAATTTCATGCAAATGAAATGGTAGTATACTGATATAGTTTATTTCATAAAGTTGGATTATGATATGTGAAAGCTACGAATTATAAACCCTGAGCAATACAAAAGATAAGATTGTAGCTAAGCAGCCAACTGAAGAAATAAAATGGAATACTGAAAAATACTCAGTGTACCTAAAAAAAGTAAAATATGAAGAAAAAAAGACAGAAAGCAAATAGTAAACATAAACACAAACACAAGTACACACAAGTATATATTGACCCTTGAATAACTTGGATTTGAACTGCAAGGGTTCACTTATGTGTGGACCTTTTCAGTGGTAGATACTCCAGTGCTACACAATCTGGTGTTGGTAGAATCCAAGGATGCAGAGCAGTGGATACGGAGGAACTGCAGATAAAGAGGAACAGCATATATGTGAGGCTAACTACAAGTTACACGCAGATTTCCAACTGCTGCAGAAGGCTGACATCCCTGAACCTTGAGGTCAACTGTTTATAATTCATTAAATGTAAGTGGCATAATCACTCTGATTAAGATACAAAAATTGAATAAAAACACTTAGTGACATTGATAGGGTAAGAAAGAAAAGGTGTGAGAAGAGATATACCATATAGGCATCCTTCAGGATTATCATGGATTCAGGTCTAAACTACTACAATAAAGCATATATCATAGTAAAGTGAGTTATACGGATTTTTATCTTTCTTAATGGATATAAAAGTTACCTTTATAATGTGGTCTATCAAGTGTGCAATAACATTATGTCAAAAAAACAATGACCATACCTTAGGTAAAAAAAAAATTTTATTGCTAAAAAATGCTGACCACCATCAAGGCTTAAGCAGTCAGAATCATTTTGCTCTTATAGGATTTGAAGTATCAGAAGAATTACCAAAATGTGTCACAGAGACACAAAATGAGCAAATGCTCCTGGAAAATGACACCAAAAGACTTGTTTGATGTAGAGTTGTCACAATCTTCAATTTGTAAAAACACCAAAATATTTGTGAAGTGCAATAAAGTAAAGCACCATAAAACAAATGCCCATACATACAAAACTGGAGCTAATTAATATCAGTGCAGACATGAGTTAACAGAATGTTATGTGTGATAATGAGGGAAATTACAGGGAAACCTGGTGTGCTGTAGTCCGTGGGTTGCAAAGAGTCCTATAGGACTTAGCCACTGAACAACAGCAACAAAGTGGTCAACCCAGCAAGTGTGTGCTTGTTAAGTTGCTTCAGTCATGTCCAACTCTTTNATATTGACCCTTGAATAACTTGGATTTGAACTGCAAGGGTTCACTTATGTGTGGACCTTTTCAGTGGTAGATACTCCAGTGCTACACAATCTGGTGTTGGTAGAATCCAAGGATGCAGAGCAGTGGATACGGAGGAACTGCAGATAAAGAGGAACAGCATATATGTGAGGCTAACTACAAGTTACACGCAGATTTCCAACTGCTGCAGAAGGCTGACATCCCTGAACCTTGAGGTCAACTGTTTATAATTCATTAAATGTAAGTGGCATAATCACTCTGATTAAGATACAAAAATTGAATAAAAACACTTAGTGACATTGATAGGGTAAGAAAGAAAAGGTGTGAGAAGAGATATACCATATAGGCATCCTTCAGGATTATCATGGATTCAGGTCTAAACTACTACAATAAAGCATATATCATAGTAAAGTGAGTTATACGGATTTTTATCTTTCTTAATGGATATAAAAGTTACCTTTATAATGTGGTCTATCAAGTGTGCAATAACATTATGTCAAAAAAACAATGACCATACCTTAGGTAAAAAAAAAATTTTATTGCTAAAAAATGCTGACCACCATCAAGGCTTAAGCAGTCAGAATCATTTTGCTCTTATAGGATTTGAAGTATCAGAAGAATTACCAAAATGTGTCACAGAGACACAAAATGAGCAAATGCTCCTGGAAAATGACACCAAAAGACTTGTTTGATGTAGAGTTGTCACAATCTTCAATTTGTAAAAACACCAAAATATTTGTGAAGTGCAATAAAGTAAAGCACCATAAAACAAATGCCCATACATACAAAACTGGAGCTAATTAATATCAGTGCAGACATGAGTTAACAGAATGTTATGTGTGATAATGAGGGAAATTACAGGGAAACCTGGTGTGCTGTAGTCCGTGGGTTGCAAAGAGTCCTATAGGACTTAGCCACTGAACAACAGCAACAAAGTGGTCAACCCAGCAAGTGTGTGCTTGTTAAGTTGCTTCAGTCATGTCCAACTCTTTGGGACCCTGTGGACTATAGCCCTCCAGACTCCTCTGTCCAGGGGATTCTCCAGGCAAGAATACTGGAGTGGGTTGCCATGCCCTCCTCCAGGGGATCTTCCTGACCCAGGGATCGAACCTGCATCTATTATATCTACTGCATTGACAGGCAGTCACTAGCCACCTGGGAAGCCCCAATTTAGCAAGAAGACAGAACAATTCTAAATATGTATTGGATAAACAAATCTGATAAAGAAGCTTTCCTATACATGAAATATAAACTGATGATAATAAAAAGAATAGACTAATTGAAAATTAAAGCTGAAGATCTCAAAACTCCTCTCTTAGCAATTAACAGAATAGTGGATCAACAGCAACAAAAAATCAGCAAGGATATCATACAGAAGGACCTAAAATTTTAGATGCAGCCTCAGCATCTGTGCACCTCCCTGGGCTTTAGAAGCCTAACCATGAATTCCCCTGCTCTCTCCAGATCTGCTCCCCCACCAGCAGGAAAGTCTCCCCACCCAGCTCGTTTCCCTATAAACTGGATCAGCTGCCCACTTCTTGTCATCAATCTACTGGATTTACCCCACTGCCAGGCTGTAAAACTATTCAAACAAGTCATTTATAGGAATCAAGGGTCATTCCACCTTCCTGCTACCACAAAGCCTGCCTTCCACTGTCCCTGGCTGTTCATTCTCTTGCTAAATGCAACCCCACATGGAGCTAACCTGTGTGGGGTGTGGCGCCTCCTCTCCAGATGTAAATCTCACAAATAACTCAGGACTCTTCTTGTTTGTCTGATCCTGGGTGTCATGTTTTCAGACATCTCATACCATTTAGGGCAGAATATCTTTTCTCCAACAGCCACCCAAATAAGAATTGATCAGAACAGAAAGAGATGACTTAAACAGTGTTGTCAGTGAATGACCTCACTGAGATCTCTGGAACTTCACTCAAAAGCAGGAGACATACTCTCTTCAGGTTCCTGGAAAACATTTACTAAAATGGACAGTATTCTAGTCTTTAAAATAAATTACCATAAATGTAAAAGGATTCAAATCATACAGAGTATATTTGTTAATCACTGCAGAATTAATCAGAAATAAATAACAGAAAGAGACCTGGAAAATCCTGATTGGTAGAAATTAATAAGCAATATCAGTCAAAGAAGAAAGTCAAAATCAGAAGGTATTTTTAAATGGGTGAAAATCATTTTAAAAATTGTGGAATATATCTTATACTCTCCTCAAAAATGTATAGATTTAAATAGTTACAAAAGAAGACAGCTATAAAATTAATGATCTCTTTCTACAAAAATAATTCTTAATATCTTTAATAAATATTCTGTCTTAAAACTTAGAAATTAGCTGTAGGGTAAGAGTGAAATCACTAGTGATTTCTGTCACTTTGCATTCTGTTATGAAGTAACACACAGAAATGTTGAAATAAAGATTAGAAGATGTTACAAGCTCAGAGATGAAAGGAACTATAAGATGAGAGATTGCACAGCTATTAATATTATCAGATTTTAACTTATATTTTTTAAATAAGAGTGTATAATTTATATTTGCACATGGTGCTATTTGTTTACACAATAGCAAATAAGTTGTCTATTAAAATTTAATGTGTCTATCCCAGACTTAGGCTTCGCAGGTGGCACTAGTGGTAAAGAACAAGCCTGCCAATGCAGGAGACACAAGAGACTCCAGCTCAATCCCTGGTTTGGGAAGATACCCTGGAGGAGAGCGTAACAATCCACTCCACTATTCTTGCCTGGAGAATCTGTGGGCTGAGAAACCTGGTGGGCTACAGTTCATGGGGTTGCAAAGAGTTGGACATGACTGAAGCAACTTAGCAAGCACGCGCGCACACACACACACACACACACACACACACACACACACACACGCACACATTACCAGCCAGATACAAAATGTGTTTTTTTAAATATCTTTTTGCTTACATGAGTGGCAGTATATTTCTGTTTACTCGGATATATAGAAATTATTTTTTACTATAATTTCCAGTTTAACAAAGCTTGGATTATGTTAGAGAGAGAGATAAACACTTATTTATGGGCTCCTTATTAGGTCTCATGGAAAGCCTGGAAGTCAAAAGCAAGATCATAAACGTGAGCTCATCTTATGAAGTAGATAACCATGCTCAGATAAGATGATAAATGTCCTGAGTCCTCACTGTAAACTCAAAGTGAACTGTGTGTGAACCCAGGAGGTTTGCAAGTTTTCACCCCTGTGTTGTCTTTTATTTCTCCAAGATCTGCTTTCCTGGTTGGAGCCAGGTGTCAGCAGGCCAGAGTAATCTATCCCAGAACACTGTGGGTCTTCAAATCAAATTTTAAGTGCCTTTTAGCTGTTTTTTATTACAGCTTTATGAGATTTCACCTGATACACCACTGGATGAGTTTAAAAAATTGTACACACAAGAATCTTTTCGTATTTAGAAAATGCTAATTCTTATTGATGCTGGGTCTCCAGTATTTAAGTTTCCTGAAGATAATTAACATGGCTAAACACAGAACTCAGATTTCAGTGGTCGAGCCTCAGCAAGCCCTTCTAGTCACATCTTAGGCTGTATATGCCAAGCTGTGTAATCACACCACAGGGCTCTGCCCTGTCCCCAGAACTGAAGAACTTTCACATACATGTTAGTGAACCATCTTTAGTCTGTGCTGAAAATATTCTTCCCTGTGTTTCTGCCCCATAGTGCTTCACGGTCAAGCTTCTGCCTATCCCGTCTCGATGGGAAATCTGGGGTGGATATGTCTGTTGGTGCCTAGACTGTTTACCGTTCTCTGACCAGGAAGGTGGGGATGTACTTGGCTTATACAGAGTGAACCTGTGAGCCGAGGATGCAGGTCAACTTAGAGAGCTGTTGGTGTTCTACTGGGGAAAGAAGGAGAAGAGAGTGCAATAGTTTAGGGCCAGAAGTGATAAGATTGACTGCATGCAGCAAGTGAGGAGAGGTGCCCTTGACTTACCCAGATTCTCAGCAAGCAGGAAAGGGGCAGATGGAAAGGCCATTCGCTGAATCAGGAGACTAGAATTCCTGAATGGATGTGGTATGTTTGTGAATCAGAAGAAGAAGGAGTGCCCTGCCATGCAACAGATCCAGGTTTTGATGTTTTAATTCTGATGAGAGAAGTCAGACTTCTTGGGCTAGAGACCAACGCAATGATCTGAACTTGAGAAAGGACATAGGTGTGGTCAATGTACAGGAAGTAGCTGAAGCCCTCGGGGAGGAAGAGAAGAGCCCCTGTGTGGACTTTCCTCAAATACGAAGGCTAGAGCCCATTGGTTACACATTTCATTTGAGCTTCTAAGAAAGCCATACATTGCCCTCTGCATCTTTTTTCTTTTTTTTTTTTTTGCTTTATTTTGCTATTTTTCAGGGAAGTTGACTAATAATAATTAGTTTATTATCAGCTAATAATTATGTAGAATTCACTGTTCTAAATGAGTATCAATTTATTTAATCCATACAAAACCCTATAAATTAGGTGTGTTTTCTTAATGCCTGTTTTACACAAGAGGAAATTGAGGTGCAGAGAATAAAGCCTAAGATGGCACAAAAAGTGTTAGATTCAGGATTCCAACCTGACCTTCTTGCTCTTCAATTCAGGTACCCAGCTACCACATGAATTGCCTCTTCCCAGACTTCTTCCTGGGTCTCATAGTCCTGCCCTAGGACACCAACCATTACAGGGCTATGGATGGAGGTATGCATGTTACTACAAGCCAGCACAATGTGGCTGGCATATGGTCCTAAAAGATTATTCTATTTAAAAAGAAAACAACTAAACAAAAACCAGAACAACAAACACTATATGAATTTCTATTGACTACCATGCAGATTCATGTTCTTTCTTATTCTCATAATTGCATCCCAAATTATTTTGCACTTTTATCTCCATGGCTCATTCTTATAAGCTGCCTTTTCCTTGAGAAAATCCATGTACACTTACTCTCTTCTTTAACCCAGATATTGTAATCGTATCTCTCTCTATAGACAAGTTGACCTTTAGAAAAGTATTTAAATTCAAAATATATTCCTTAGCCCCTTACCAACACTCAAGTTTTCCCTCTTCTGAGTTTCCATTGCCCTCTGATTTTCTCTTAAGCTGATTATTTTGCTCTATGGCAGATAAAGAGAAACAGATAACAGGTGATAGATGGATAGATAGATGATCGATCGATGGATGGATGTACTGTTGAAAGCAACTTGAAAAGAGAATAAATTTATCTTTCTTTTTTAGCCTCCAGTAGCTTTTGTCATAGAGAATTATACCAATGATTTCTCATATATGATTGCTTGGAAATATCTTAGGAAAGGAGGAGAGAGTTCAGTGCAGGGAGCCTTTGACTTGCAGGGAGCCTACGTATGAAAGCTTCAGACTCTGAACCTGGTTAGCTGGGTCAAGTGAACCAGTACAGATCCTCTCAGCCAAACCCCAGTTTTCTCAGTATCTAATGAGTCAGGAATGCAGAGCGTGACCCTGAGGGCAATTGTATACCTTCCCCACTTCCCAAGCACTTGCTTATCAGTGTTTAATGACTTACACTTAGCCGTCATTGGCCTAATCAAGACAAGACACATCTAGCCTGGTGCACCCAGACCCATGACAAAAGAGATGACAGCCCCTGCCTCCATGACTTGGCATACTGCATGTGAGTAATCACATCCCCTTCTCATCCTGTGTTTTTTCCCTCAGATGAATTATGAGATCGCTGACACTTCATCAGATATAAGGGTAATTTCTTCATCATCTTCCAAAATACTTAAATCCGTTATTAGAATTTAGAACGCCCATCTAAAAGTTAAATGCCTGTTAATAACTAGATGTTGTGCAACAAAGGAAAAGTAAGAAGAGTACCGAACTAGGTCTCAGAGTTTGCGTGCAAAGTCGAGCATGCAGTGTAAATCCAGGTATTTGGACGGGAGGTGTGAGGACACCTCAGAGGTTGAACTTGTAACATAAAACTTGGCAAGTAAGTGTAAATAGCAAGTAGATTCCTCAATATGTGAAAAGTTGAAAAAAAGTTGTATATAAAGTCCAGATATGTATACATATTCTTTAAAGACAGAGACTTAATTGCAGGACATAATTTGTAGCCCATGTGTTTTCTCTGTGTGGCTTATAGATGAAGAACCAGTCCCAGGAAGAATAAGGAATCACCTATGATCACATGGGGAGTTAGCATCACCTTGAGAACTTCATCCTGAGTGTCCTGGCCTGTTTAGTGTGAACTGTTTCTGTGGGTCTCAGCTCTCTATTTATTACATCTATAAATCACCCCTTCAAAGAATGTGTCTCATAACATTATAAAAATTCTCCCCTCCTCTCCTTTTGAAGAGAAAAATATGCATGTTTTGGTGGGGGTTCTGCTTTAGATTTACCATTTATAACAAGTTTACAGGCAGCAATTCTTGGCTTTTGAGAGATCACAGAACTCTGAGTATCTGATGAGATACTGGATCCTCTCCTTAGAAACATAAACATTCACATACATACTCAGCAATTCCTATAATTCCAGGGGATAGACAAGCATTTCAAGAAACTTAGGAAGCTGTCACCCTGTCAATGTTCTTCTAAATGATTACCATGTAAGGTGCAATGAAAAAAAATTAATGTCTGGAACATAGGAGCAGAGCAAATGAACAAGAAAAAAGTCACTTCAATGCTAAATTGTGTTTCTAAAGATTGCACCAATTTTGTAAATTAAGAAACAGATCATTCGAGTATTTAAAAACTCAGTCAAAGCATTCTTATAATTAGATCCAGCCTTGCAGATGTTTCTTCGTTACCTGTTTCTAATCTTGCAGAAGGAGGATATGTCACTATATTTGCCAAGTAAGTCTCACTGGCTTGACAACTGGGATCTCTAATTAGGATGCCTTCCTTCAAAGTGGGCTTCCCTGGTGGCTCAGACAGTAAAGCGTCTGCCTGCAATGCGGGAGACCCTGGTTCGATTCCTGGGTCGGGAAGATGGAGACCCAGGTTCGATTCTTGGGTCGGGAAGATCCCCTGGAGAAGGAAATGGCAATCCATTCCAGCACTCTTGCCTGGAAAATCCCATGGATGGAGGAGCCTGATAGGCTACAGTCCATGGGGTCGCAAAGAGTTGGACACGACTGAGTGACTTCACTCACTCACTCCTTCAAAGTATAGCATAGTAAACTCAATGGTGTGTGAGTATCTGCTTTTAAACACATGGAAATACAAGTGCATGGGTGATCTCCCTGCTTCTTTCTGTGAAATTCTGAGTTTTAAGATGCAGTGGTCATTCTCCCTACTCATGATTTATTTATTTTGTCTTGAAGCTTGGACCTGCTTGAATGTGTGGCATTTCAGTACTCCCAACTCTTGACTGATGATATTTTGCTAGGATAAGGGCAAAATTCTTGCTCCACTGAAGGACCATGAAGACACACCTCCTTGTTTATCAACCTCTGGGCTCTCTGTCATTTACCAGGATGCCCTGCCCTTCTGGGCCTGGCCTCATTGTTCTGTTTTTCTTAGAGGTCTCTCTTCCCATCCTAGAAGCCACAGCAAGGCTTTGCAGGCCTTTCCATAAAGCCTGGGTATGATGTCAACCCTCTTCCCACCAGCTGTTAAAATTGGTGATGTTTCTTAAGTTCTCAAAGCCTTTCCTTATCTAAAATTATTATAGTATATGCTCACAGGAATATTACAAAGACTAAAAAATATAACGCACCCAAGCTACTGACACAGGTCTTTATGTTTCATTTCTGTTGGGGCGTTGGCTCTATTCCACAGCTCTCTCACCGTTCAGCTCTAGAATATGGAAAACTATAGGTGATGAGGGTCATTGTGATGAGTGGTGTTCCCAAGTGATACTGAACTCATCTCCCAAGACATGACTGTTGGAAGCAGGATATGTTGATTCATACTTAGAGGAAGCAGGCAGCTGGGGTAGGATGGGGATACTAAACTGCTAATGAGCCCTGAAGGATAAGAGGAGCCTTAGGATATCTATTGGAGAAGGCAATGGCACCCCACTCCAGTACTCTCGCCTGGAAAATCCTGTGGATGGAGGAGCCTGGTAGGTTGCAGTCCATGGGGTTGCTAAGAGTCGGACATGACTGAGCGATTTCACTTTCACTTTTCACTTTCCTGCATTGGAGAAGGAAATGGCAACCCACTCCAGTGTTTTTGCCTGGAGAATCCCAGGGATGGGGGAGCCTGGTGGGCTGCCGTCTATGGGGTCGCACAGAATCAGACACCACTGAAGCGACTTGGCAGTAGCAGCAGGATACCTATTCGGGGGAGTGCCTTTGAATCGGGAGATGAGTGCAGCCAATGGATCTGGGTGGGAACATTTCTGTGTGAGCTGCAGGGCATGGGCTCCAAGTGGTGGCTGCTACCATTTGAGCAGGCCCATCCCTTTGAGTTAATCGCTTATCTCACATTCCGGAATGCACAAGGTGAATCAGCCCATGTGCTTGTTTCTTGCCTGCTCAGGACTGTGATGTGAAGAACTAAGGACAAGGGTCATGTTGGTGCTCAGAAGCTTCACTTGTCCTGATTCTACCTTTTATGGAGCCTGTGGGCCGATTTGGGGTTTCGTGTGGTCCACTGCTCGCCTTTCACTTACCTTGAGCAGCAACTTACTGCGAGTCTTCTAAACATGATTTCATCAGCAGGCCTTGCTCTTCTTTCTCTGCTGCACATTCTTGCTCTCCAGTGGACAGGAGAGCCAACAGGGCAACTGAACTCAGCACAACTCAGGAGCACCTCCTGTGGGTGGGACCTGAAGGAGGAAGCACAATGCAGGTTTCCAATGCAGTCATACTGATGCTGAAGTGAGGAGTGCTGAACTGAAAGAATGAGGCAGGCCCAGATCTGGAAGGCAGGGGTGCTGAGGGGCTGTACAGGCCCCTGGGACAGAGACACTAGCAAAGGATAGGCCATTGGGACATCCAGCTGGAGAAAATAATGTTTCCTTCTCACGCTTATCGCCAGGGCTATCTCAGCGTAAGCGTGGCACAGTGCTGCCCGCCATGATGGAGATAAGAGCGTGGCTTTGAAACTGGGTTCTGGGTAACCCCAAGGTCCCCTGGAGAAGCAGCAGGGCCAGTTTAGGGGAGAAATGTGTAGTCTTCCCCTGCATCAAACTGCACATCTGTTATCTATTTATCTTTCATCGACTTTCACTTGCAACAATTTTCTAAAATCACCTAACTAGCCCCTGATGCCTGGGACCAAGCCAGCTGCCAAGCTGGACAGTGGAGGAGATGAAATCTAGGATCTTATGCTTGCCGGCTCTGTGTGTGAGGGTAGTCATCCAAGCTAGCAGAATTTCTATTAGTTTTCACGTGAATGAAGGTCCTCTGCCTTGTCTCATTTATGCTGTGAGGCTAAATGAGATGGCTTGAGAGAAGCACCTGGGATCTAACAGAAGCTCTGCAATGTTAACTCTAACCATGTTAACTCTGGGTAGACCTGCCCTGGCTGGACTACTTGTGCAGATCAGGTCGGCTTGACACTGCAGAGCTTCTGGGGTCGTGGGCTTCTAAGCTCACCCTGCTCTCTTCTCTTTGAGGTGACTTGTCTCTGTTGGTCAGTCTCACCAGCACTTTTCTAGGATGTGGCCCTGGAATGCTGCCATGACTAGTGCTGGTGGGTCTCTCTGTCTTAATAGAAGGATGCTTTGCACAGAGAGGGTCTGCTGGGAGAGCTGTGCACAGTGCTGGGCCACGTGTAGGCATACGGTGCAGAGGCTAGTATGGGTCAACTGGGTGACAAGGGCTGTCACCAGAGCACCTCACACCCTGGCAGTCCAGCTGGATGGTACTGGGTCCAGGAATGTCTGTTCCGAGGCCTGGAAGCCAGCACGGAAACACTGAAAAGAGGCATCCCTTCGGGATTTCCTGTACTCTCCTCTGGCAGACCTGAGAGAGGCTGAGGACTGCCTCAGGGTGTCTGGTATTCAGGGCGTCTGACCCAGGGAGGACCGGAAGAGTGGATGGGGCTGCACACAGCTGACAGATGGGAATTCTGGAAGGGTAAGTCTCTCTCTGAGGTGCTTTTTCTCTGGCTCATGCTAATTGAAATTATTTAATAAGTCAATATCTATTTTATGAGAATTAACACTTTCATTCTAGTCTCTTAATCATCTGACAGTTTTTTTTAGAAAGCTTACAAAACAAAGAAAATAGAAAACTTTCAGGCCTGTTAATCACAAGAAAAATCTTAAATGAAATTATTGAATCATCTAATCTATGTTTCTTTCTTTCCCATGGAAAAAAGTACTAGGTATATAGTCAGATAAGCAGAGAAATTCTTGATTCTTTCAGGTCTTGCTTTATTAAGTGAGACCTGAGCTAATAATTGTTTCCCCACTCCTGAGACTCTACACTCAGTGTCCTGGTAATTAAGGAGTTTTTTCCCTGGCTGGTGGAAATGAAATATTCTTTCACCATGAATCTGGCCTTAAGCACTTAGTTTCCTCACACGTGGGGGCTGATCAGCACTTAGCGATGACTAGTGGAGACCCCCATGCTTGTCTTGGAATTCTCTTTCTCAGCCTATCTCTGTCCTCTCTGAGACTTGCTCTGAAAACCCAGCTGCCTGTTCCCTCTTGGACCCCAGCTCCATCTTCCTTTCAGAAAGAACCTGCCTCCCACCTGGGTGCCTGACCCTGCACTGTGGCCTGGAAATTGTCTGAGGCAACTGTAGGGACCACCTCTTAAATTTTCCCTTTCTAGGGGATCAGAGTCTTTTTGGCTCATGTCCAAAGTCTTGGAAACCTCTATTGCACACATTTTATTTTATTTCATTTTTAAGCATTTCATTCTTCCACCTGAAATCTGGTTCCTGTCACTCCCCTCGGTTAGAATCAGTAGTCCTCACCTTAGGGGTCTTGGGTCCCCTGTTAATGTGAGCTTAAATGTTTCTGCTACATCTACTTCTAAATCTGAATCCCTGTGCAGGTATCAGACGGTTCATGTGTGTGGATTCAGAGCACAGCACTGAGTCAGCTGTAACAATAAATCCATTCATTGTTCAACTCATCATTATTGGATGGGTTCCATACTAGAGTCTGAAATAGTTACTGGTGGGTGTCGTCCTGGGGCTGGAGCTGATGTTCTGCTTGGTGGTTTTGATGACCTGTAAACAAGCGCACAGCACCCAGATGGATGCACATTTACACACTGGACACTCTCTGTCCTAGACAGTGACTGAGGTCTGTGCAAGGGCACAAGAGCAGGTGGAGCACGAGGTCAGATGGATTCAGGAGGTTCAGGATGAGATGGCAGAAAGATGGGTCCTGAGGTTTAGAGAGGATGATGGGGCCAGCAAAGGGAGGAGGCTTCCAGAGAGGGGGGCGACTTCTGTGGGAAGAAGGAGAAGGCTGGGATGCTCTGAGGGCCTGAATAAACCTGAAAGGGTGGAGGGAGCAGCAAAGAGGAAGTGCTGAACCCATGGGAGGGATCAGGGTTTCCCCACTGGGGCTAGGGATCAGGAGTTTGGATTTCATTCTGGGTGGGTGGTATGGGAGATGGTTGAGGAATTTAAATCTAGGTAATGATGGTGTGCATTTATCTTCCAAATCCTGACCCTGGATGCGGTGCTGATTCGGTTGGAGATGCAACAGGAGTGGCGATGAGCAATCCTGTCAGGAGACTACAGCAGTCATTTACGCCAGAGATGAGGTATGGTGTGCACTCCCCCTGGAGCAGTGGCAGTGGGCATGCAAGGGATGGCACTCTCCCCTTTCCCAAGGTCTCATTCTCCTTGTGGCTCACTCAACGTGCATTTGTAATAGTTTGAAATGTTTTCCTTTAGGAATTAAACTGGCATTTTTTACAAAGTGAATCATGAACTCATAGGATCCCTATGAGGGATGGTAACCAATGGTCCGTACTAATAAAGCATTCTGATGGAGAGCCTCGAAGCCGTATGCCTAATAGGGAAAAGTGGCACCAGGCCCGATAGAATTATGTGACTCATACGATGATTCATCTACTGCTTATTTAGTACTTACTCTGATGACACCACATGAAAAATCTTCTAGGAGAGTTTTGAGTGAAGCATTTAGGAAATACAGGGTAGAGGTAGTAACAGCTCTGTGGAAAGAGGTCCCCAGGGAGCTGGTGAGAAAAGAGTATGTCTTTCCTCGTCAAAGACCAAGAACACTGGAGCCACAAGAACAGTCTGAGAAGAGAGAAGGGCAGATGGGAAACCTGAGAACATTCTCGGGGCCAGGTATACAGAGCAGAAGTGAGGGCCCAGGTGAGCCTGCATTCCAGGTCAAGGAGCAGGGAGTGGCTGGCGCCTGGGCCACGTGAAGCTCTTGGCGCCTCTCCATTTTTAAGCAGGCTGTGTGCATCTAAGGGACTGGGGTGGGGCAATTGAGCAAGACTTTTCAGAGTCCTTAAAACCAGGACAGAAAAACCACGTCTCTCAGCCACAGGACACTGAATCCTCATGGTGATAAACAAATAACTGAATCACATTGATATTTGCATAGAGCTTGAGAGCTATTCACAAAAGCATGTTTGACTCCCTTATCCCATCTGATCCAAACAAGCCCAAATAAGCCTGTTCTTGATGCCCGACTTTTCCTTTTGCAGTGAGGAAAGAAAGCCTACGTCGTTTGTGGGACCTGGTGCAAAATGAAAGTGTGGGGTCTCGTGTTCTTAAATTACTAAGGATTTCAAGAGGATGACAGCAGAGCATTGAACAGTGTGGGGGCCTCTTGAGTGCAGGCCATGTGATTACAGGTCTTGTGCTGGAAGCTGGGCGTACAGGAAGCTGGGCATGGTGTTCAGACTTCAGTCTTAATCCATGAACTGTAATCCTCCTGCTATTTTCAGTCCTGGTCAGTGGGCTACACCGGGATATTTGTGCTGAAATACGCTGGATCAGTAAAGGAGAAACAACTGGCAATGAATGGCAGCTCAGCAGTGTTCCTATGGGCCAGAGCTCAGATCCTTTATCTGGAACTCCAAAGCCTCCTGCAGGTACAGCAAGTCCTCATATTTGGCTTCATGGTCATGTCACGAGATGTACTTACATTCCCTATATTTATCGAAACTCTATCATTTTCAGAGATAAGACATAGCCATACTTAACAGAGCACCTCTTCTGTTTCCTCATAAAGTCTGCTCCAATTTTCTAACCAATTGGCAAAAGTAAGGATTAACAAAGTATGGTTTCAAGAGCCAGAATATTCTTACCATGGTCTGAATTAATCATGTTTGCAATATGGCTGGATTTACTCAATACTCTGCAACTGACTAGCTGAGTTTATACAATCAACATTCCATCTAGATTTTAGGAAATGGGCCATCTCGAGTTCAAATAGAGAAATACAGCTCATGCTCAGAGGCTTCACAGCTCTTTGGGGGTCTGGGGGGAGACTTTCATCTCTCAGTATTTTGCAGATGATGTTAATTTAGTCCTGGTCCAAAACAGCACCTTCCCTGAAATGCAGCCCACTGAATGGATTCAGTGGGCCCTCACATCCCTTGTCTAAGTTCATGCTCTTTTCAAAAATCAAATCATACTCTAAACAGAGACATCTGATACCTTCCTTTGAGGATGGAATGGGTTCCATATACTTGTCCCTGGTTTCTGAGGCCACAATAAGCTGGCCCCAACTTTTGCATCACCACACCACTACTCATCCTCTGCCTGCCTCACCTTGGCTCTAGTGTCCCTGGGACCTGACTCCCTTGTGTCTGCAATCCAAATTTTACCAGCATCTACTCTCATCTGTGCTGGGATCCTGCCCCATGGCTCTATCCATGCTCTCTTATGTGTATTTGTGTATCCATCACTCTAGCTTTCTTTTCACTCATTTATCCATATACACAGCCATTCATCAAACACATGGGAATGTCTTTTCTTATGTGGCTGCAGTGTTTTAGATGTCTAAGAATAGGAGTTTCTTAAGGCATTGCCTTCTCCGTGTCCAAGAATAGGAGTTTCTTAAGGCATATTCTCAAGGGCTGTGGGGGCACAAGTGGCCGAGTGAACCCAGGTCTAACTGTGGGTTGCAGGTTTCCAATAGGCAAAAAAAGCACTAAGACTTAGAGGGGTGGGCTGAGGAAGGGCCCAGACTGAGGGCCCAAGATGACACCTCAAGACAAACAGGAGAGGCTGCCTGCTACTGAGTGTGCAGGGGTTTCTGAGCAGTGGCACTGAAAAAAAACAAACAAACAAACAAAAAAACCAAACCCACATTTGAGGGAACCAAGCTGTTCAGCATCCTTGCACCATGGAGTATGAGGGGTGAGTACCAAGAGCTACATGGAGGGGTGAGTTGGATGGGAGTCTGCGAGGTCCTGCATGGGGCACCAAGGTGTTTGAACATGATGCTGACCTTCATGGTGTCTGGTACAGGGGTTTATGTAGATCCTATGGGCAGATGGAGGATGAAATTTTCATGGATGGTTACCATAATCTGAATAAGACATTGATGTCTGAACAAAGTTGGCATCTGTGGAGGTGATGGGAAAATATATGTACATTTGAGAAAATAAAGGAGATAAACTCTTCAGGGTTAGGTGATCGCAATGAGAGATGGAAATGCAGGTGTCAGGGATGTCCCCTCAGTCTCTGGCTTGACCCATGTGGTCACTATTGTTCACCTCACTGAGAGGGGGACACAGGGTGACAATGTTTAGGGGGAAACAATGAGTTCTATCTTCTACATGTTGCAATGAATGACTATGCTGATTTCCAGGAGGAAATCCCAAATACATGGCTGCATGTCTGGGTCCGGGGACCAAATAAAGGGCCGATATGCAGCCCAGGACGTTGTTGTTGTTTTTTAGTCTCTCAGTCATGTCTGAAATTTTGAGACTCCATGGACTATAGCCCGCCAGGCTCCTCTGTCCACAGGGATTCGCCAGGCAAGAATATCGGAGTGGACAGCCATTTCCTACCCCAGGAGATTTTCCCAACCCAGGATTGAACCTGTATCTCCTGCACTGGCAGGCAGATTCTTTACCACTGTGCCACCAGGGAAGCCCTCAGCCCAGGATGACAGAGATATACATTATATCACTGCATGCCTAGCATTGTCCTATAAATTACACAGTGTTAAGCTAGTTAATCTTCATTACAATGTTCAAAGAAATGATCTCTTAAATATGAGGAAATTCTAGCACATGGAGTTTAAATCCCTGTGAACATCTCCCAGTTAGAAACAGGTAGAGCTGGAATGGGAGCTCTGGCAGCCTGATTCCAGAGTCTTCAGTCACTTCTCTTTTTTTAACATGTTTTGATGCGGGCCATCTTTAAAGCCTCTATTGATTTTGTTACAACATTGCTTCTGTTTCTTTTGCTTTGGTTTTTCTGCCCCAAGGTCTGTGGGATCTTAACTTCCTGACCAGGGATCAAACTTGAATTCCATATATGGGAAGAGGAAGTCTTAACCACTGGACAACAGGGGAAGTCCCTGCAGTCACTTTTAACTGCTAGACTACACTGCTCCTCAGAGAAGGCCTGCACACACTTGCCCTGCAGGAGTAAAGAGTTGCAGAGTGAGTGAATCAATGAACACAGTTGGTGAGAAGAAATGAGACCCTCTTGCAAGCCTAGCTCTTCTGTCCTATCCAAAGTGACTCTCTCTGTCTGGTCCAACATGCTTCCATCTCCAAGTTGATTTATAGATAAAATGCAGGTTGAGTCATGGGTGGGAAGCCCACGGAGGTACCAGAGCCAAGGAGGGATGACAAAGGTAGAAAATGTACACACATCCGTCTATAAATTTTACAAACAGTTTTGTCAACTTCTACAAAAAAAGAGACTGCTGTGTTCTGCTGGTATACTTACACAGTAGCTTGGGAAGTGCCTCCATACCAAAGTCTGCTCTCTGTGGGACTCACCTCCTGGGTTTCCTTTCTCTCCGGGATTAGAGTTCTGTGGTACCTGTCACACTAAAATGCTGTATCTAATGCTTTGTATGTTTTGTTTAATTTCGTGGTTGTTTAAAACCAAATGGTTAATCCAGCACCAGTGACTCAGTCATAGCTGGAAGCAGAAAACTTAGAATTTTAATCTAGAATTCTACATGAAGTGGAAGCGAATGTTACATGGTAAACATGACCATTCTTATTGTCTATATAAAAGTGAAGAAATAGCATTAGAACCCAGGATTCAACACTATGTAAACAGGTAAATATTGTACAAACAGAAGTTTAAAAAAAATTCAGATGAGCTTTTTCATTAAATAAGTGGATAATGTTTTGCCCAAAGAGAATGGGGGGGGGGGGAGGTGGCGGGGACAGACCCATGATATGGAGCCGTGTGCATGGAGCCGCGAGGCTTGGGGAGGCCAGGATCTAGTGGCAGGGTGGTCTTGGGAAAGTCACTTCATTTTTCTGAGCCTCAGTTTCTTTGTAAAATGAAGCAAACTATATGCGTCTGCAGAAGTGAGAGAGGATCCAGACTCCCTAAGGCTGTAAACAAAGACTCTGCCATGAAAGAACCTGCTCTATAACTATATGGTAGGCATTTTTACTCTTATTTTCAAAAGACTTAGGAGGAGAAACCAGGACTGTGAAAGAGTAGCGACAAAGGTGACCACACCCTGAGAATTATGCAACGTGGGGATAGAGAAGATTACTCATCAAATCAAAAGCACTGGGGCCAAGAGCCCGCAGGGTGACCAAATTGAGCAGAGTCTGAGGCAAATCTGAGTCCAGGGCCTGGCAGTGGGAGGTCAGTGGCACTTTTCAGGGCGGGGGTTGTTAGGCGACCTTGACCCTTTATGCTTCACTCCTCTGCATGTCTTCAGAGCACTCTGACTTTGATGTCCATGACCCATCAGAAACCCGTGAAATCTCACAGAGTTCATTTATCTCAATTTTTCCCCTTTAACATTTTCTCCAGGGGGCTTCCCTCATGACTCCGATGGTAAAGAGTCTGCCTGCAATACAGGAAACTTGGGTTCAATCCCTGGGTTGGGAAGGTCCCTGGAGGAAGGCATGGCAACCCACTCCAGTGTTCTTGCCTGAAGAATCCCCACGGACAGAAGAGCCGGGCAGGGTCTTCTGAGACCATAGGGTCACAAAGAGTCAGACACGACTGAGTCACTAAGCACAGTTGGGTGGCAGAAGACAAGCGAAATCCACATTATTTCTTTGAAAAAACAAAATTATTCTAGAAGTTAAATTGGAAGGACCTCGGCCACAACAGCTGCTATGATGTGCTATCATGTGAGCAAATATCCTGATGAGTATTTATGTAATGTGCACATTGGTTTTGTTACTGCTGCAGACAGGAGGGTATCCTTTGTCCCCTACACTCCTAGCCCTCCTATCTTTCTGCCTAAGTCAGAACTTCAGTTGTAAGCCCAACAAAAATGTATTCCTCGTGAATTCTCTTCCGATTGATTTCGAGTCCAGCAGGAGTCCTGTGATTCAAAGTCAAAGAACTTTTGGTCCAAAGTGGCCAGTGGTGGAGGGCATAGAATTGTTTATTCAAAGGACTGTGACTGCAGCCACTAAATTAAAAGATGCTTGCTCCTTGAAAGGAAAGCTATGACAAACCTAGGCAGTGTGTTAAAAAACAGAGACATTACTTTGCTGACAAAGGTCCGTATAGTCAAAGCTATGGTTTTTCCAGTAGTCATGTATGGATGTAAGAATTGGACCGTAAAGAAGGCTGAGTGCCNAATTATGCAACGTGGGGATAGAGAAGATTACTCATCAAATCAAAAGCACTGGGGCCAAGAGCCCGCAGGGTGACCAAATTGAGCAGAGTCTGAGGCAAATCTGAGTCCAGGGCCTGGCAGTGGGAGGTCAGTGGCACTTTTCAGGGCGGGGGTTGTTAGGCGACCTTGACCCTTTATGCTTCACTCCTCTGCATGTCTTCAGAGCACTCTGACTTTGATGTCCATGACCCATCAGAAACCCGTGAAATCTCACAGAGTTCATTTATCTCAATTTTTCCCCTTTAACATTTTCTCCAGGGGGCTTCCCTCATGACTCCGATGGTAAAGAGTCTGCCTGCAATACAGGAAACTTGGGTTCAATCCCTGGGTTGGGAAGGTCCCTGGAGGAAGGCATGGCAACCCACTCCAGTGTTCTTGCCTGAAGAATCCCCACGGACAGAAGAGCCGGGCAGGGTCTTCTGAGACCATAGGGTCACAAAGAGTCAGACACGACTGAGTCACTAAGCACAGTTGGGTGGCAGAAGACAAGCGAAATCCACATTATTTCTTTGAAAAAACAAAATTATTCTAGAAGTTAAATTGGAAGGACCTCGGCCACAACAGCTGCTATGATGTGCTATCATGTGAGCAAATATCCTGATGAGTATTTATGTAATGTGCACATTGGTTTTGTTACTGCTGCAGACAGGAGGGTATCCTTTGTCCCCTACACTCCTAGCCCTCCTATCTTTCTGCCTAAGTCAGAACTTCAGTTGTAAGCCCAACAAAAATGTATTCCTCGTGAATTCTCTTCCGATTGATTTCGAGTCCAGCAGGAGTCCTGTGATTCAAAGTCAAAGAACTTTTGGTCCAAAGTGGCCAGTGGTGGAGGGCATAGAATTGTTTATTCAAAGGACTGTGACTGCAGCCACTAAATTAAAAGATGCTTGCTCCTTGAAAGGAAAGCTATGACAAACCTAGGCAGTGTGTTAAAAAACAGAGACATTACTTTGCTGACAAAGGTCCGTATAGTCAAAGCTATGGTTTTTCCAGTAGTCATGTATGGATGTAAGAATTGGACCGTAAAGAAGGCTGAGTGCCAAAGAACTGATGCTTTCAAACTGTGGTGCTGGAGAAGACTCTTGAGAGTCTCTTGGACAGCAAGGAGATAAAACCAGTCAATCCTAAAGGAAATCAATCCTGAATATTTATTGCAAGGACTGATGTTGAAGCTCCAATACTTTGGCCACTTGATGTGAAGAGCCAACTCATTGGAAAAGACCCTGATGCTGGGAAAGATAGAGGGCAAGAGGAGAAGAGGGTGGCAGAGGACGAGATAGTTGGGTGGCATCACTGACTCAATGGACATGAGTTTGAGCAAACTCCAGGAGATGGTGAAGGACAAGGAAGCCTGGCATGCTGTAGTCCACAGAGTCGCAAATAGTTGGACATAACTTAGCGACTGAACAACAACTCAAAGTCCTGGTGAAGAGTGTGCTCAGAGGCACCAGGTAGGACCAACACTCATGGCCTTTCGAATTCAGTGCTTCCCCTTCTCCTGAATTCCACCACCTTCTCAGATGCACAAACTTTAGGAATGGTTACAGTTATTGTCTCTTTCTGAAGAGATTAAAAATGAAATAGAATTAAATTAAATTAATTTGTTGCTAATTTTGAGTGAATTTGGTCATGGTTGAAATTTGGCTTTGCGTTGATTTAAATACTGACTGGAAATACTTCATTGAATCAGTGCCACAAATATAGGTAGCACGTTGCTCAATATCCTAATAAAAATTGCTCTCAGAAGTGTTCGTGTTAGCAAGGAAATCACAAGGCAAACCAGAACTTCTGGTATACATATATTGCAAAACTTCAGGATAGTTCGTGAAGGCAAAAGTTGACAGATGGAGTGTCAACTGACCATGTAATGTTGCGTGTAACCATGAAGGAAAGAGAAGTAAAGAAAACAGACAAGCAGACAGATGGGAGTAAGTCAACAGGCAAAGTCTACACAGTGGAAAACAGAATTCCTCCCAGGACAATCAGTGCCCATCTGGAATATTTATTCAGAGTGGCAACAGTCACTGGAAATATCTTAGATGTTCTGAGAATGCAAGTGAGGGTTATGAGGCTTTGCTTTGAGAAGTAATATAACAGATTTCAAGACTGGAAAGACTACTGACACACAGAGGAGGGGCATTAACATATTTACCAGCAAATATTAAATCTCTCTGATACTATCTTACTCTTCCCTTGATAGAATAAATATTTGCTCTTGATGGAGAGCACGGGATGAAGAGCTCTGACAACTGGAGGATTACGTGGGAATCTAGATCCACCCTCAGAAACCATGCAGCCTCAGTCTGCAGGCACCACATCTGATTTGCACAAGAACAGAGGAGATGCAAGAGGAAGAATGGTGAGGAATTCCTGAGCCCCTTGAGGAAGTTCTCAGAGTACCAGGATCAGAAACTCTACCAGAAAAGAAATAACACAGCCTAACCCAGGGCTTTTGCTGACCCTTTCAGGAGGGGATTTATCCCAATCCTGTAAGGGGACTGTAAGAAGATAAAAGTGCATCATCAATGAGTAGAAAGTGAGCTCTGCTCACATTCCTCACTAGGGAGAGAGACACGCACACACACATGCAAGGTCACCGGGAGAAGCACCAGAAAGAGCAAGAGAAGGTGCCAACAGGGGTGCTCGGCCCCGCCGCACTGCCGATTAGCCCAGGTGATGGGGACCATCAGCAACAGGGGACATGCCACTGGCTCCAGGATTCTGCCTGGACCCCAAGGTTTGGCTCTGGTAGTTCACAGTGCTTATGTCAATTGTAACATTCACCAAACTGGAACGAAATCATTCACGGGGGCTTAATGAATTCCGCTGGGATGGGAATTTGGCTTGCTGCTGTTGTTCAGTTGCTAAGTCATGGCCAGCTCTTCGGGCCGCCATGGAATGTGGCGCATCTGTCTCCTCCGTCCTCCTTTGTCTTCCACTCCCGGAGTCTGCTAAAATTCATGTTCATTGCGTCGATGATGCTATCTAATGAGGCTTACTACTTTTCAAAATTTTTCAGTGCTTAGCAAAGAACTATGTACAGACCAGATGCTGTGGAATTAAAGAACAATATTATATCTGTGTTTATGTCTTCCTCTCTTTTGCCTTCATCCATCGATATCCCATCAGCCTTGGAAGTGTTAGTACTCAGCACCCAGGCATCCTAAATCAACACTGCTGTTGCATCTCATCACTGTTCACTGTGGTTGTGTTTGTTCCATGCACTGATTCCTGAGCTGCCTGAAGACTGGCAGGCTTCTTATTGTCTTTGTATGCTGGTACACAGCCCACAGTGGTGTAAAGGTCAGATATTTAGCAAACAAGGAAAGCTGGACCTACAGAGCTCAGGAAATGAGCTCTAATATGATATGAACATGTGGGGTAAGCCACTGGCATACACAAAAAGACATAGATAGGAGCATGGTTTGGCAGGTGTTGACTGTCTGTCCAAGGTCCAAGGTCTGGTTCTCAGAATAGTATCCCTAGACCGAAGCATCACCTGAGAACTTGTTAAAAATGCAAGTTCTCAGATCCTATTCCAGATCTACTGAATCAGAAACTCTGGGACGGGACTCAGCCATCTGTGTTTCAACAAGCCCGCAAATGAGTCTGATGCTTTCTCAAGCTCAAGAATCACTGATTGAAGGAATCCTGCAACAAGCATTCATTTATTCCACTGAGAGTCCAATAAATGCTAGTTCATACAGAAAGATTTTATTGTCACCAAGGGTTCTATAATCACGTGGCACAGAAAGCCACGGATTGAAATAATTAATCTTAAATAAAACAATGCTTTCCAAGCCTTGGGTGGTCAGAGAAGACAAAATGAAAGGCACTGATTTGGGTTTGCCCTGGCAGACATTTGGGAATACGTTTTGTTATTTATGGAGTTTAACTTTTTCTTACTAGCTGTAAAATTTCTTTTCCAAGATTATAGATATTCTTGGCATAATGGACCATATCTCATTTATATATCTGTGTTCTTGGCTTTGAGCACAAAATCAGTCAAATAGCAGAATAAGTCAAGTTTAGGTAAAAGAATGAAAGATTGAATGGATTGATCAATAATAAACAAATGACCCCTGCCAGAGAAGTTGAAAGTAATAAAAGGGAAACCAAGCCCAAGTTTAGTCCAAAATATAAAAAACATAAAGAGTGTAGTGTGGCCCCAAAAGAAGATGTATGTTTGTCACAAGTAGAAAATGAGAACAGAAAACTAACCAAGGACACGATTACCAAGGGACTGGAATGTGTAACCAAGGAATCTGGACCTTATTTTAGTTCCCAAGGAGTACTTTAAGTTTACTTTGGATGGTTATGGGGCTTCCCAGGTGGCACTGGTGGTAAAGAATCTGCCTGCCAATGCAGGAGAGACACGGGTTCAATCTCTAGGTCAGGGCTTGAGCCCTAGGTCAGGAAGATCCCTAAAGCAGGAAGTGGCAATCCATTCCAGTATTCTTGCTTGGCAAATTTCATGGACAGAGATGCCTGGAGGGCTACAGTCCATGGGGTTGCAAAGAGTCAAACATGACTGAGTGACTGAGCGTGCACACACACACACACACACACACACACACACACGCACAGATGGCTATGACCGAGTTAAATATGTATTTTATTCAACTGATAAAAATTCACAACTTGAGTTAGTGAAACATTTCTCCCTAGAACATGGGTGTGTGGGGGCCTGTGGGGTCTGAGGAACTAGAGGCAATCTGTTACATAATGGGATTGCATCTGTGTGACCCAAGCAGTCTAACTCCAACACAGTTGCTGAAATTTACAAAACTCATGCAACACAATTTCTGGAGAGGCTGAGTGCTCCAAGAGAAGATGTGAAGATGCAAAATGGTAAATGACAGAATAACTGTCCAAGATGTACATGGTTAAACCCTATAAAATCGTCAGGATGCCAGGATGGCTTTCAGAGACAAAGGGGCTTGAAAAGTTGAGAAAGCAAGTTAGGTTGGCAATTCTTCTGTGTCCTGCACTGTTAAAACACTGGCAAAATGGTGTGTATTTATGAAATCTGATTTTGGAGATGAAAATCAGTCAGAATTCATCCGATAGATGTCATCATGAATGGTTTTAATACTGGGATCTAGGGAAAAACCCCTAGTATATCAATGTTCACTTTATTTCACCTCTTTCCCCAGAAATTCTGGCCTTTGGGGATTATACTGGATTGTACTGGATATAATTAATAATTGATAATTTAATTACATTTACCTAGAGAGAGGGTGGATGTGTTTTGCGTGTACAAAAAATAAGCCTGCAGTCATGGATGCTGAGATTGCTCTTCCAAACACATGGTCAGATGGTTTCCTGCTTCTGTAAAGTTAGATGAGCTAATGCCCCCATGAACTGCTTTGATGAAAGAAATTTAAGAGGCAATGATATATTCTGGGTTCACTGCCTCTCTGCTTCACTAACAGTGACAAACCCACTGAGTGGAAAGGGCACACTGCTGTTTTCACCTCTTAATGAGAATGACATGGCATAAACCCCTAGCTGATCTGAGATAGGATGCAGTTAGTGTAAGGGGGGAAAAACCCGATGGAGATTTGGGAGTTGTTCTACAATTCTGCAGCAAAACTTAGCCCTTTTTGACTAATACAATGATCCACTTTTGTGTTTTGAAAGTAGAGGGGATTTCATTGAGGACATAAAGGGAAACAGTTTGATGAAACAATGTTAAAGTTTGGAAGATGAATTCAAAAGAATCAATAGAATAAAGAGATGAGAAAAGCAAATCTCAGTGTTTGGGGGTATAAATTTATCAGAAAGAATGTCTAATGGGAAATTAAATAAATAGTGATATGGACACAAAAAGCTCGAATGTTAAATATAAGAAAGAGTTTTGCCAGAACCCATATTTCAACATGGAAAATTTTAGACACAGTTGACTCTCATTATTTTTGATAGTTGTGTTCTATGAAGTCTCCATGAACACTGAACTAGGGAATATGAAGCCATTGCTTCTGGGAAAATACAAGAGTAATTTCCTGCATGTTCATCAACAGATTACAATACAACCTTGTTTTATTTGTGTTTCTGTCTAAAGACCCCTTAATGGACATATATTGTGAGTTCACTAGCATTCAACTCCTGAGAAATGGTGCTGAAATTCATGCATGATTGAGGCTCATCTAACACATGAATATTCTCCATAAGGCATATCACAGCCTCATGCTCTGGGGCATAGCCTCAGCATTGTGCTTGGGGGCCGTTTTAAACAGAAAAGTACCAGTGAAAAGCACAAACATATGAAACATGGAGCTAAATAGACTCAGTTTTAGTATGAGCTGAAACAAGAACCCAGAGCATCACCTTCAGGCAGATTGTCTCTGTCCTCTCAACCTTATGTTGGGAGCTTTGTACCGATGAGGGCCGGGGAGACACAGGAAGTGACAGAAGAAGGGCAAGTTCAGCTTCCTGCGTGCTCCAGGGCAGGGCTCTGCTCCTTTGCCAGGCTTCTGTATCCTAAAACCTGGGTGAGATTTCTCCCCCCGAATGCCTTCGATTGTAAGATCCAATCCCTTTAGGATCTGTGTGCTTAGGAAAGGCTGGTGGGAGCATGCCCACCTTCCCACTGTATGGAGATCCGGGCAAACTAACTCACCTGGAAAGTTAATTGTTTGAAAATGTAGGCAACACTTTTGCCAACAGGCAAAGAGACACCATCAAACTTGCATTTTTGACTTAGAAAACATAACTTCAGGAATAGACATCTGTGATGTGCATGCAAAATAACATTTGACCTATAGGAAATATAAAAGAAATACTGTCCTGAAGCTAACTTTGTAATATCTGTTTTAATAAGCAACTTCTCAGTGAATGGGTAACAAACAAAAATCGAGTCTACTTCACAACACAGCGTGGTTGAGAGATGTCAACCACTCCCAGGAAGTGTCCTTCCTATTCTCCCTAGAGTCTTTGCAAAGTCCCATCCTCAGTCACTGTAAGTGCATTGAAATAAGCCTATCTGGCCATGTATTTGGAGTTTATTATGACATATATCCTTCCCTGGTGGCTCAAACAGTAAAGAATCTGCCTTCAGTACAGAAGACTGGGCTTTCATCCCTGGGTCAGGAAAATCCCCTGGAGAAGGGAATGGCAACCCACTCCAGTATTCCTGCCTAGAGAATCCCATGGACAGAGGAGCCTGGCGGGCTACAGTTTGTGGGGTCGCAAAGAGTCAGACATGACTGAGTGACTGATACAACACAACAACGTGACATATATGGTATTAATGATTTAAAATAAAGAACAAGAAGTAGGAAAATAAAACCAAATATTAATGGTTTTGTTTGAGAATTAGGATGATTTTTTTCCACTTAAAAATTCTGAATTCCAATTAATAAAACCTTTTTACCTTTACACCAAAAATGTTGGTGAAAAAGACTTGCAGAGGAGCATTCTGGCCATGAGATCCACACTCTTTTTCCAACCCTGCATCATTTCTGAAAAATAATTCACGCTATTTAGATCTATGCAGCAAGTTTGGCAAAGTACAGCTTAACACCATGTTTTGAATGGCAGTCCACTCCAGTGTTCTTGCCTGAAGAATCCCAGGGACGGGGGAGGCTGGTGAGCTGCTGTCTATGGGGTCGCACAGAGTCGGACACGGCTGAAGTGACTTAACAGCAGCAGCAGCAGGAACTCCTATACAAGAAATACTTATTCTTTTAATGTCCAAAACCTAGTCTCCAGTTACATTAGTAAAAGGGACTCTGCTTTCCTTTCTCTTGTTCTACCCAACATTTGGCAACTTCTCCACAGTGTGAGTAATCAGTAGACTACAGAGAGTGGCCAGTACTGTTAGGATCAGGTGGAAGCATTAGTTAGCTTTCCAATAAAACACGTGTTAAGAGCTTGGTCTGCAAACCACACCTCAAGGCCAGCGGTGAGGACAGGAGGAGAGGCAGGGAAGGCGGTCAGCTCTGCAGAAGCAGCCCCCGCCCAGCGCACTCCTGCACTCTGGTCGATGCCTTTATTCCTTCTTCCTCCCACCCCCTTTACTTGTTTCCTGGTTAAAGTTGTCCCTGGAGAGAAGGCCACACTGCTTCTCTCTGGTCTCCTATGACTCCACAGTCTGGCCTGCAGATCACTGTGTACATCACTGATGTGGGAATGACATTAACGTTTAACATTTCTGAATCCTAAACATTCACTGGGTATCTGTCATGCACTGAGGCAGGGAGATGCTGTGCTTAGTTGCTCAGTTGTGTCTGACTCTCTGAGACCCCATGGTGTGTAGCCCGCCAGGCTCCTCCACCCATGCGGATTTTCTAGGCAAGAATACTGGAGTGGGTTGCCTTGTCCTCCTCTAGGACTGAGGCGTTGTACTCTTATGAAAACTTTGTTAATATGGCCACCATTTTAAAGAAGAGCAAAAGAAGGCTTTCAAAGGTTAAGCAGCTGACCCAAAGTTACAGACAGGGCTGTGGACCCTGTCCCAGCTGGTCTGAAGGTTCCTGCAGGAAGGCCTCAGCCCACCAGTGGTTCTCAGTTACTCCCCACTCCAGGCTTATTGCCTGATCTGATGGGGGGTATTTCCTGGGGTGAAGGGGGCCCAAGGTGGCTCTTCCTATGCCAGCTAGTTTCCAAGCTCTGTGATTCTTATGACATGCAGGGCTGGGGGGAGGAGAGCAGAGCTTCCCCAGAGAGCTAGGCCGGCCCTGGAAATATGCATTGCATTCCTCTCAGGCCCTAACGATGCTCACACTGCTGCTCCAGGGCTACTTTGAGCCATCAGACTCTCCCCAGCATGCTGGGTGCCCATGATCTGTTGCACTACCGTCCAGGTTTGTCTAGAGTGGGAGGACAGTCCTGAGTCCAGCAATGCAGTGGCCAGTCTTCCCATCTGGTGGAGCCTCTGGACACATTGGTATATTGTCAGCAGCGACATCCATTCACTCTGGGTGTCCATAACACAGGTCTGCGGGCCCATGCAATTCCCTGTGTACAAGGTTTGATCCCATCTCAGTCCTGTCTCTGGGTCTGTGCCACACCAGGATATTGGAATGTAGTTGAGAAATTTAGAAATAAAAGGAAAGTTTATCTCCTGACCTTGGCCCTCCTGCCTGTTCCACTCTCTCTCACCTTTCTGACTTGTGGTCTGACGCTGTAAGGTGGCTGGGCACAGCCTGCATGCCCATGCCTCTGTGGGCCCACTTGCTCTGTGCAGGCATTCTCCCTTTCTCCCATCCCAAATGTCATCACTTCCTCACTCCGGGCCAGCACCTGCAGCTTGGGAAAGTCAGTGGAGCTCTTACCTCTGGGCTTTTGATCTGTTTCCATTACCTCATCACTCATGGACCCACATGCTCTTGAAAATAGTAACCTGATTATATCTCTGAATCTTTAGCACAAAAACAATCCTAGTCAGCCTTCTATAAATATTATTGAATTTATATTTTCTATGGTCCTCATTAAAAATAATTGTGAAAAGTTAGTGTTTAAACATTTAGCGTTTCTCTCCAAAGGAACCGGCATATATCCCACCAGTGGGTAAAATGTCATGAATGGTATTTCTTTCTCACTTTTGCTACACTTATCAGGGATCTGAAGGACACACTCCGTATTGTATTTCTGAAGTGTCCAGTTCAGAAATAGATGTTAGGCAGTTCCCACTGTCCAGCAGTTTCTCTCTTTTATCCATACATCATTGCCAACATAGATTGGCAGGTTGTTACTAATAATTACAACTAATGCTGCTCTATTTGAGGTAGCAAAAATGTGTGCTTTACAACATTCTTTTATATTAACTGCCTTATATTATCTTTGTGATAGTATAGCCAGATATCTACGAACACTATGCTGAGTTACAGATTAGAAAACAGAAACAAAGACACCCCAAGAGGGTGTAAAAAAGATAAGGGCCCAGCTTCAGACTGAGTCCTTCTATTCCAAACTCAAGGTCGCATTTTAATCACACTCCCTTGGAAGTAAGTGGCCATTAGCATGCTGTTTCTAGAAAGAGATCTTGGGGTGGGGGGGAATCTATTAATGGGCTTCCTAGGTGGTGCCAGTGGTAAAGAACCTGCTTGCCAGTGCAGGAAATGTAAGAGACATGGGTTCAATTCCTGGGTTAGGAATATCCCAGGAGGGCATGGCAACCCACTCTAGTATTCTTGCCTAGAGAACCTCACAGACACAAAAGCCTGGTGGGCTACAGTCCATAGGGTTGCACAGAGTCAAACACAACTGAAGTAACAGCACGCACAGGCATGCATACTGTTAACAGTATAGCTTTGCTTAAAACTTTCTGCAACAGGGCCATCTACATAAACCCCAAGCTAGCAAGGAGGCCTCAGAGAGTTTTCTCAAACTCATCATTCCCAAAATTGAGGAAGAATGAGGGCTAACCTCAAAGGCCAAAGCCACCAGGTAATGTGCAAACAACACCAAATCTGTCAAACTTCTCCAAAGATAAACTCTGTACTTTTTGCTATTTTTCTGCTTCTTCCCTGGCCCTCTGTGTATGTTTTCTTCCACTGCTGACTTTCCTGGGATGTACAAAACCCTCAATAAATATTTGTTATGAATGGAATTTGAATCATCATATTTCAAGGACTCACAAGTATGCCTCAGTCTGTAATCCTATTTCCTGACCCTCGATGGGTGGTTTGCACTTTGTGGCAGTGGGCATTGTAAAGACATTTGCAGTTGGGTTCATCAGGGGGTCCGCTGCTCTCTGTAGGCTGGGAGGGCTGTAGGAGGCCGAGGGGCCGGTGCTAAGGAAGGTGGAGGAGTCCTTTGGCCCTGGCCCTGCTTCCCCATTTCATCGTCCCCAGCTGGCAGCACAGCATCTTCATGGGAACCATGACTGGCCCAGCTGTCGTGGTGCCTGTGCTAGCCTTGACCAGAGAACGAGGCATATCCATAACTGGAAAGGGATTAAAGATTCTCAGGATGAAACTTTTCTGTGAATGGCTTCTTGAGTTGGACTTGGAACTGACTGGCAGCTGGACACGCAGCTTTGTGGCACGACAGTCCCAATTTTTCTAACCCCACCCAGTCCTGGACCATTGCCCACTGAGCTGACAGCCAGCTTCTCTGGCTGTCAGATACATCTCTTGCATCCTGCAAGCGGTGTGACTTTAGTTCTGACCTTCCTGCCCTGCCTCTGCCCTGCCCTTCAGTTAGGATTTGCTTCTCCTGACTTCTGGTTCTGTGGAGCAGATTCCTGCCCACTCCTGGCCTGGCACATTTTCCCTGGCTGGAACCATAGCCGCCTGAAGTGTGTGTGTGTGTGTGTGTGTTTTTTTTTTTTTCCCCTATGGCTTCATCCTTCTTGAGAAATTAATTCTGTGCATCTTGGCTAGCTTCCAAGTGTTTCCCCCAAGACGCTGCCCTGCCTAACCTGTAGGATCTGTAGATGGACTGTTTCCAAGGAGATAGTTAATGGAGATTTGTGTCAGGAAACTCTGAGACCAAGTTCTTCAAAGAGTCTTGAAGGGAAAAAAAAATTAAAAGAAAGCAAACATCAAAGCATGATGGCTGAATATATGCTGAGCCAGGTGCCAAAAAGCAAGACGTAACTGGAAGAGTACTCGCGTCCAGGCCCCCCCCTGCCCTGCGCATGACAGCCCCACAGTGATGCTCACATTACTCTGCGTCATAAGGGTCTCTGTATTTGTTGGTGCTCCCCGACCCCCAGTGGATGGAGGTTTTCAAAGACAAATTCTCCGTCTTAATTCTTTGTTATATGTTTGTCAGTTCAATCTGATATATCTCTATCAGTGTGTTCCTGGCACACAGCAGATGCTCAAAAGAGTGACTGAAGAGAAGGGAGGGCAAAGAGAGAAAATGGACCAGTGATCACGTTGGCTGCTTGCAGTCAAGTCTGTCCAGCTGCTCCTTTGTGGGGACAGTGTTTTTCACATCATTACTTACATATTTCTCTCTGATGAATGAACATTACTTCCAAAGTAGAGAACATAAACATTGGAGGAGGAAGTGAGCACTGGGACTAACCCTCTCTTTTTGAGTGTGGGTCTTCAGAGAGACTGGGGCAGTAGGAGGACCACCCACAGCCAGTCACAGGGGCTCTGAGGCTACAGGTGGCCATAGGCTCGAAATTCAAATTTATCTCAGGGGCACCACTCACCCCTCAATCCCCTGCAGGGAATCAAAGAGCTTCCTCTCTCCCTCAGTGGGCACTCATCTTCACATTTCCATCCTTGTTCTTTCTGGCTCCCCAGGATCATCACTACAGCGTCATGCAGGGCACGTGGCACAGCTGGTCTGTTTGGGTAGCATGAAGCACTGTCTGGTTTGAAGTGACAGTTCAGTTCAGTTCAAGGAGACTCTGGTTCCTCTTTTATTTAAAATTAAAGCATAGTTGATTTACAATGTTGTATTAGTTTCAGGTGTAAAACAAAGTGATTCAGTTTTGCATATATATCCACTCTTTTTCCTTTCCATTATAGATTATTACAGTTACATTACATTTACAACTATGTATGTTTGTATGTATGTATGTTACAATTAGGTATGTATGTATGTTACAACAATGTACAATTGTACATTACAATTACAGGGGACTATTGAATATAGTTCCCTGTGGTATACAGTAGGACTTGCTGTTTATCTATTTTGTATATAGTAGGATCTGTTAATCCCATCTCCTAATCTACCCCTCCTTAATTTTCTCATTTGGTAACCATAAATTTGTTTTCTATGTCTGTGAGTCTGCTTCTATGTTTCAAATAGGCTTTATATCATTTTTTTTAGATTCCACATGTAAGAGATATCATGTGATATTTGTCTTTCTATGTCTGACTTCACTTAGTATGATAATTTCTGGGTCCATCCCTGTTGCTGCAAATGGTGTGCGCTGTGTGCTGTCGCTTCCGTGGTGTCTGACTCTTATTTACCACAAGGAGGCGCTAGTTCTTATTTCTCCTGAAACTTTGCTTCCCTTTCTCTGCATCCTGCTGATGTAGATGGAATCCAACCTTCTGCCAGACAGCACCTTTTGGATATTCTTTGTGTTCCTCTCTCTTGCTGAAGTCTCAGGATGGCTTTTTCAAAAACTCAAATTCCCAGATTTTGGAGTTGCCCAGGGTCCATTTTGTTTAGATTCAAAAACCCAGCAAGCCTTGCAGGTTGGCCCTGGCCTACTGGCATGAGTCTCAAAATTTGGAATCTACATTAATTTAAAAAAAGAGCAGTAGCTAATATCCCCCAAAGTATCCAAGGGATTCAAAACTTTGGGGGTGCCCTAGGTTGACATCATTTCAACAATATTCCAATTTGGGAAGTAAACTCATGAAGAAATATATTTGTGCCTGGTTTGAGCCCATTTGTGTCTTACTGTCCTGTGTAAAGATAAATGTACTTTGGTGAAACTTGTTACCTTATTTCTGGGAAGTTGATTTTTTAAGTTAAGAACAATTTTCATAATCATCAAATTGACTGAAGTATAACTTATTTCTGATTATGTTTTGAAACCAGTATATTTTCAAAAAGATGTCATTTAATTGAAATAATTGAATGTCTTTACTTTCTTCTAAACCTTTGTCTCTTAATTTCTTACTATTTCAGTTTGACTCAATTTGCTATATAGCACTAGAGGTTTTTCCTACCCTAAATTAGTCTTCCCGCCAAAACTACCTTTTCACCCATGCTGTCTTAACCTCTCCATGGGACCCTCATCCCAACTACATCTCAGTCCCATTCAGTGAGGTTTCTGCCATTCAGTGGATCACATGAAATTGAAAGACACAGACAGAATAATCAGCAGACTCTTACCATGCAGGTGCCAATACCACTCAGTAATGAAAAGGAAAGGGTGGGTGATACATGCATGAGTGGATAGACCTTCAGATATTATACTAAGTAGTTTTCAAAAAGGTACATACTGTATTCCATTTATATAGCCCTCTCAAAATAACAAGCCTATAGGAACATATTAGATTAGAAAACTGATTAGATTGCCTGGGATTAGGGTCTCAGAATAGAGATGTTTCTAAAGAGAAGGCAAGTAAGTCTGTGGAGGGAGAGCTGCTCTGCGTCTCAATTTTGGTGATGTGTTTTTTTTTTTTTTAAATAGAACCACACACATGCACACGCATGTGTGTATACCTGGTGAACACTCAGTAAATTCTATGGATTGTTCCAATGCCAGCATCACGATGCTACCGTTTCAGTCTAGATCTGCGAGGTGCTGGTGTTGCTGGAGGACGGTGAAGAGTACATGAGGCCTCTTGTACATCTTTTCTACAAATTCCTGTGAGTCTATGATTATTTCGAAACAAAATGGTTGAAAGAAAGCATATTAATATTGCTGTGTTGGCCCACGTTAGAAACGTATTACTAGGATTGACTGTGTCACACAGCTGTCTTCTCCATCACTGTGGGGGACAAAACTGAGGAAAGGCTCCAATAGAGAAGGACCTGAATCCGGGTAACTGCTTCTCTCTGAAAAAAATGGCATCACTCAGGAATATTTGAGCAGGTGAGACTCTTCTTAGACTTGTATACAGTTGGCTAAAATTAAAATTCCTTCTAGATATGGTGGAAGGAGATCTTTTCATGGAGGGAAGGTATTAGAATTTGTATGTGGCAAGAAAATGAAAATAAGAGATTCATTTTTCATGTTGTTGTTTACTCAGGCTGGTGAGATAAATACTAGATAAGTTACACAAATACACCTCTATTTTTGATAACTTATAGAAAGATGGATGATGACCAATTTATTATTTCTTTAAGCAGCTGATGATCGGATTGCCTTCTAAATGTCAGACACTGTTCAAAGTGTTGGAAATAGGACAACAGCCACCAAAAAACCACCTACCAAGACCAGACTTCTCAGGGGTTATATTCCAATGGGCATGGCACTAGATAAAGAGTAAATAGAGCCAGAACCAAAAATATTTAAAAATTTAACTGGGATATAATTGGGGCAGGATTTGTAGACAATTTAGATCTAGGGGTTAAAAAATATCCAAAGACATCTCCTTGGTTTTCATCTTGAACAATAGTGGTGCCATTTTGTAAGGAACTGGAATTTTACTTAGAGGTAATACCAAGAAGTTCATTTGTGCACCTAAGACTGGCCGTTAGTAATTTAAAGATAAATACATCAGTGGTGATTGGAGGTCCTAGATCTTCATGTACTTAACCTTTATCAACATGATAACAACATCTATTATTTGTACAGAACCTCAGCCAATATGCAGCTGCCCTAAAGAAGAAATACGGGAGCACTGTAGAACCCAAAGGCAGCGTTTGAAAGGTTTTCACAATGTGCATCCCATCCTTCCTCATGACAGCCCTGGCAGGTAGGCATTATTATCTTCACATTCTAGACAAGAAAAGACAGCCTCAAAGAGGGTTTGGTTGCTGCTTTCTATATAATTGGCAAATGCTAATACATCAAAGCATGGGGTCGTGAAGGGTCGGACACGACTGAGCAACTGAACTGAACTGAACTGAATACATCAAAGCAAAGTAAAAGCAAAATCTTCTCAACCTCTCCAATAGATGACCACGCAGTAGAGTGGTAGAGTCCTTGGTCTTGGCCACTCAGAGGTCACTATTATGCACGATGGAATCTCTACGTCAGGGATGGTAGAGATATCAACCCATTACAAAGTCACTCTGAGGAATTATGAGCTAAGTGTTCATAAGATCAGGTGACAAAATAATAGGATGCATATAGAAGTGTTTATAAACTGAAAAGCACCATCAAATAACAAGGAATGATTATTTGGGATTTGCCACAAAGAGTAGAGACCTTCTCTGAGAGCAGACAGTCTTTTTGAGCAGTCAATGTGACTGTTTCTTCCAAACCAAAAAGCTTTTTTTGATTTTCTTTTCATGGGAAAACCACATAACCTTTCCAAAACAGCTCCGAAACATCCTGAAACATTTCAGTTATACAGTTGTGAACCATGCACAGGAAAGATTTGGTCACACTCTCTGCTGATGCTGTGAGGTGACTCTAGAGGCATATCATAAACTCATGCGCTCACGCCAGGCTGCCCCACTTAACCTTCTGAAATTTCAGAGCCTTCACAGGAAGCCACCAAAGAGATTCCTTTGGGAAGACTTGCCCTTTCAAAATGCTTTTTCCAAGAACAAATGGTCTGCACTAACTGGAATCCTACCTGTGATCACGTGAGAGTCATGTGATCATGACTGCCATACCTCTCCTCCCAGAAATGAAATCCATGCTATTGAACCTGTCATCAGAACTCACTTCAGTTCAGCTCAGTTCAGTCGCTCAGTTGTGTCCGACTTTTTGCAACCCCATGAACTGCAGCACGCCAGGCCTCCCTGTCCATCACCAGCTCTCGGAGTTCACCCAAACCCATGTCCATCGAGTTGGTGATGCCATCCAACCATCTAATCCTCTGTCGTCCCCTTCTCCTCCTGCCCACAATCCCTCCCAGCATCAGAGTCTTTTCCAATGAGTCAACTCTTCGCATGAAGTGGCCAAAGTATCGGAGTTTCAGCTTTAGCATCAGTCCTTCCAATGAACCCCCAGGACTGATCTCCTTTAGAATGGACTGGTTGGATCTCCTTGCAGTCCAAGGGAATCTCAAGAGTTTTCCCCAACACTACAGTTCAAAAGTATCAATTCTTCCATGCTCAGCGTTCTTCACTTATTCTTACACAAATTTAGAAAAAGCCAGCAGAAGACCCAAACAAGTGGGTGGACTGCACAGGTGGTAGGGAAATGATAACCAATTGTCTTGTTTTGCTTTCAAAGTAATGACACTTTGAACTTGAAACTTTGGGAATATACCCATTCCTCCTCCTGGTATTCCCTGAACTTCCTTTTTAATTTTGCAATCTCTGGCATGAGCATGCTAGTCAAAAAGGCTATGATAGACCATTCATGCCAGATAAAATAAAGAAAAGAAGAGGTTGGCTGCATAGACAGGGGAGTTTCTAAGTTCTTTTATTGTGACAGTACCAAGCTAGAGTTAGATTAGCAATAATTATCTCAAGATGCCAGGAGCTCTGGATGATCCTGTTTCCTCAACTGCAAAATGGAGATGGTAGCTTCTACCTTACAAGTTTTCTGTGGAAGCTAAATAAGGAAAGAAAAATGAAGAAGTCATCACAGTTGCCTACATGGTGTAGGCACTAAGGGGGAATTACTATTATTCTTTGTTATTGCCACTTTTATTGTTGATGTTTTCTGGGAGGCTCAAACTCTTTTTTCCTATTCCCCTAATTTTAGCTACACCAAACATTACATGGGAAATGAGTACAGAAACTAGATAGAACAAAATCTTAGCCTGTAGTAAAACTTCCCAAGGGCCAGGTCAATGCACCTCATGTTAATTTTCTATTTATTTATAACCCACATTCCTGCTTCACTGGCTTCATGGATTTCCTATTTGGAAACAGAGTTCCTGGATGAGCCTTAATTTCACAGGAAAATACCTTGATTCCAAACAACTCCAATAGCAAGGTTGTCTTTCTTTAAAGACAGTTTTTAAATAATAATGCAATTTTTATAATGTAATTCCCAGCAGAAAACAGGGAAGTTTTACACATGAACTAAAGACAGAGGTTTGTTTGCTTTTAATGACCTAGAGAAAGTAGTGTGCCTGTTATTCAACCTGGGAACATTCAAGTCAAATTAAACAGACGACAGCATTTGGATTATCTCAAAATATATCAACATGCTTAACACAGTGTACATTGACAAGCATCTATTTTGAATAATAACCAAGTAATATCCAAAATCTTTTTTTCCATGTCTTGACAATTAGGTTTTATATAAATCGAAAATCGACATGGGAAATTCTTGAAGCAGCAATACTCTATGTCCTATTTCCAAGATTTTGTTTGTTTGTTTGTTCAGTTAAAAAAAAAAAAAACAGTTCTTTTTCTTGTTAATTCAACTCCATTTATATTTCAAAGGAAATCCAATCCATATGTTTCTTATTTATTTACACTTACTGTAATTCATCAAAGCTCTATTTAATAAGCTATTTAATGTCCAAAGAGTCTTCGTCAAAAGATTTTTTTTTTAAGCCTTTCATCTTCTGTACCAGGAAGCTTTGCTTTTCTTTGAAACAAGATTCTAAGTTTGGAAAAATGTGACCTTCCATTCATATTCTGAAATGTTACTAGGCATGTAAATTAAGCTAAGAAAAGCATAGACTTGAGCAATGCTTTGGTGAATTTAACCAGTTCCTCCTAAAACTGGGATCAGTCTCCTTATAATTAGCAGCTAATGGGGCATTTTTGCGGGGGGAGGGTAAAGAAGAGGATAGTGACATCTGCTTCTTTCAATAATCTCTTAAAATTATTAAGCAGATACTATCCATCAGACATCCAAAGTGTGTGAAAAATTGCATTGTTTTTAATATAAAAGATTATCAAAAGCATTATCTCAGTTACTGGGAAATGTTCTGCTCTGGGTGTCTGTGAATGCATGTGTGTGTGTGTGTGTGTGTGTGTGTGATGCAGTTAAACTTCAAAGTGTATATGCCTGAGTTCAGATAGAGGAAGGCATTTCAGAATATCAAAACCCCACACTCCGTTTTTTCACAAGTGCTTTTTCAATTCCTCCCATAGAACCGAAGCTGAAGAATTGTGTTGCCACCCTTCACATCCATGGCTTCCTCTGGTGATGAGTTTCTCCCAGTGAGTAGAAATCACCACTTGGCCACCATTAAGTCCTCATAAACAAATTCTGAACTCTACTACAATAAAGTTTGTATGGAAGAAGAAGAGGAATTTTTACAAAGCACCATATGCAGCAGAAATGTCTCTAAATACAGTCTGAGGTGAGAAGGAAGATCAGGGCATCTTCAAGTCCAGAGTAGAGCAGCACATGACCTTGGTTTTGGCCAATTATTCATCCTTTCACTAACACAATTAGTGTTGGTAAGAGCCTAGGTGATCAACTAGGTAACCATATAAATAGAAAGAAAGCAATTCATTTCCCCTGCTGTCAGAGGGGAGGCTATTTTTGTAATAGATACTTTCCTGAACCAGAAATTGTTATACCAGTCAACACAGAAAGTACTGAGCAATTTCAGTTTCATTATCTTGTTTAGTTTTGACAACAATCCTTTAAAGCAGGTTGAGACCTGAGGTCCAGACAGGCTAAATAACTGGTTCCAAATCACACAGATATTTGAAAGAAAAGCTGGAAATTGAGATCAGATCTCTATGATGATAAAACTTAACTCTGCACCATGTCACTATTGCAGATTCCATGAGATTTCAGAGCACAAAAGGATTGGTTGGGATTTAAAATGTTCAAAATTTGAGCTCTCAGCTCACAAATTCCTTCGGTCCAAAAAAAGTTGCTGCAGTACAGTAACTATTTCCCTTGTGCCAAAAACATTGGTCCTCTTGGTCCCAGTTCCCTAGAACCCGCAGATAATCACGGGCACACTTCAGTGGGAATATCATGGGTTGTCAGCTGTGTCAGAGATGGACGTTTGTAAGTGCTTCCCTGCATCAGTGGAGCTTGGCAAATCTGAGCACAAATAGATGAAAGTGGAATGGGTTTTGTGTTTGGAATCCATTTAGATTTTGATTTACTTCTTGGCTACATCACTGGCTATATGACCTGGGTCACTTTCCATAAACTTGCAGAATCCCCTCTTCGTTCATCTATAAAATGGATTCTAGCACTTCTCCCAAGGGCCATTTTATGGGCTGAGTGCATAGAACCTGTTGACTGCTCCAGAGATCCATCATGATGAGTTATCTCCCCTTTCTTTGTCTGAGTCCTGAGTCCAGAGCCATTCAACTCTGACTTCTTCTAGCTCACAGATTTTAGGTTCCTCTGGCTCTGACGTAAACAGGGCTGAGAAGATCAGCTCTCTAATTTTCAGGGCACATGTACCTGAGGGTCTTCATAAGGGGATATTTTGCCGTGAGAAGGTGAATGGGTTTGCAAAGTTGGCTGGACCTTAACTGCAGACAAGGAGTTTCAGAAAACCCTGAGCCAGTTTTCAAGAGAGAAGAGAACAGTCGACTTTCCAAACACAGAGTTAGATTATGGAGAAATATAAGATTATGTGTACAACCCTGAATGTGAGCTTGGGAGTTAAGATAAAACATCTGTGATGATGTTAGAGATATGGATTTCTCTCATTTCTTTAATAAAATCTGGTACCCATCCCACATTCTAAGCCTTGTGCTCAGCCACCCCACATGTTATCAGTCATCCACACAGGGCCTGGCCTGATGGCCTCTTAGGGTAGACAGGGATGTGACTGTCTGGGTCCCATATTCTTTCTACTGCTACCTTGGGCTCAGGTAAAGCTACCTACTAAAGATGCAGCATTAGTAATTTTATAATAAAACTGATGCCCAAATGCACTTATTCCTTTCTGGAGCTCTCTATGTGTCTCCCTGGTCTACTTCCCGTGTCACATTCCCTTCACATGCCTCATCCTCCTGTGTTTGCTATGAAGACCAGTGGATAAATTCTCACCAGAGCCTCAGGCTGCAGGAAAAAGAGGAGTGAATATTCATCTCTGGTGACATACAATTGGTCTACCTTCCTGGATGTGGGGATAAGAATATAGAGCAACAATCATTTATTTTCTTGAGTTCCAAAAATCACTGTGGGTGTTGACTATAGCCATGATATTAACAGATGCTTGCTCTTTGGAATAAAAGCTATGACAAACCCAGACAGTGTATTAAAAAGCAGAGACATCATTTTGCTGCCAAAATTCTGTATAGTCAAAGCTATGGTTTTTCTAATAGCCATGTACAGATGTGAGAGTTGCCCATAGAAAAGGCTGAGCATCGAAGAAGATGCTTTAGAATTGTGGTGCTGGAGAAGACCCTTGAGAATCACTTGATCAGACCACTCAATCATAAAGGAAATCAACCCTGAATATTCACTGGAAGGACTTGTGCTGAAGTTGAAACTCTAATACTTTGACTACCTAATGTGAACAACCAACTCACTGGAAAAGACCCTGATGCTGGGAAAGACTGAAGGCAAAAGGAGATAGGGGAAGCAGAAGAGGAGATGATTGAATGGCATCATCAGCCCAATGGACTTGACTTGAGCAAACAAAGATAGCGGAGGACAGAGGAACCCGGTGTGCTGTAGTCCATGGGGTTGCAAAGAATCAGACACGACTTAGTGACTAAACAACAATGTTCTCTGACAGTAGTTGTATCAGTTTACATCCCTGCCAACAGTGTACAAGACTTCTATTTTCTTCACATCCTAAAAATAAGAAAAGTAAATACATCACTAACATAATGTGAAACGCCAGTCATAACCACAAGCTGAAATATTAAATGTACATTAAAATTTGAAAATATGAAACTATGTAAATATTTAAACAATTAAAAAATTTAAGTATCAAATGACATATAATTTAAAATACATAAACATTTGTGGGCAAAGTAATATGTATTAATGTTTTCTTCTGTTAAGAGATGGTATGATGGGTATTTTTGAATTTTTAAGTTCAGTTCAATTCAGTTGCTCAGTCGTGTCTGACCCTTTGTGACCCCATGAATTGCAGCATGCCAGGCCTCCCTGTCTGTCACCAACTCCCGGAGTTTACCCAGATTCATGTCCATCGAGTCGGTGATGCCATCCAACCATCTTATCCTCTGTCGTCCCCTTCTCCTCCTGCCCCCAATCCTTCCCAGTATCAGGGTCTTTTCCAATGAGTCAACTCTTTGCATGAGGTGGCCAAAATATTGGAGTTTCAGCTTCAACATCAATCCTTCCAATGAACACCCAGGACTGATCTCCTTTAGAATGGACTGGTTGGATCTCCTTGCAGTCCAAGGGACTCTCAAGAGTCTTCTCCAACACCACAGTTCAAAAACATCAATTCTTCAGCACTCAGCTTTCTTTACCAATTGTTTCAATAAAATATTAATATTTTCACAGATACTTAATAGGAAATAAATAGTACATTATAATAAATTCCTGGATCAATAAAATATTTCAAGTAATGGCAAAATTTGGGTAATTTAATCCTTGGAATGCCAGATATCTTTTTTTTTTTTCCTGATGCTGATTTCTCCTTTGTGGTTTTTATAAGATTATGAACACAATTAGTGCTAAGATAGAAAAAGTTTTTTCTTTAAATAAAGTATTAATAATTTAATACATATGTGTTTATATACAAAAGCTTCCAATATAAACACATATTTCAAAAAGAAAGAAAAGACTTCTGAGACTAAAGACACGAAGGTGTTCATAACAGTAAATTTTATGAATATTTCACAAACCACAGTACATACAGCCCTATCTTTCTGAATCCTGGTTCTCTGGCCATGAAAGCTGACAGCAGGAAGCAGAAAGCAGACTGAGGGGTGGCTCTATCTCTCTAACTCACTAGTGAGCTATCTTCTAGATTAAGTCTAGATCTTGATAAAATTCTGCAGGGAGGCACTTTTTGAAATACATCTGGGAGTTTATTGTGTTTTGTGTTTTACTACTTGCAGATTTTCTTTGCTTCCTACAGAAATATGACTTTGTACTTACTTAACTTATATTCTTTGCAGCCAAAGATGGAGAAGCTCTATATAGTCAGCAAAAACAAGACTGGGAGCTGACTGTGGCTCAGATCATGAACTCCTTATTTCCAAATTCAGACTCAAATTGAAGAAAGTAGGGAAAACCACTAGACCATTCAGGTATGACCTAAATCAAATCCCTTATGATTATACAGTGGAAGTAAGAAATAGATTTAATGGACTAGATAGTGCCTGATGACTATGGATGGAGGTTCATGACATTGTACAGGAGACAGAGATCAAGGCATCACCAAGAAAAAGAAATGCAAAAAAGCAAAGTGGCTGTCCGAGGAGACCTTACAAATAGCTGTGAGAAAAAGAGAAGCCAAAAGCGAAGGAGAAAAGGAAAGATACAAACATCTGAATGCAGAGTTCCAAAGAATAGCAAGGAGAGTTAAGAAAGCCTTCCTCAGTGATCAGTGCAAGGAAATAGAGGAAAACAATAGAATGGGAAAGACCAGAGAACTCTTCAAGAAAATTAGAGATACCAAGGGAACATTTCATGCAAAGATGGGCTCGATAAAGGATAGAAATGGTATGGACCTAACAGAAGCAGAAGATATTAAGAAGAGGTGGCAAGAATACACAGAAGAACAGTACAAAAAACATCTTCATGACCTGGATAATCATGATGGTGTGATCACTTACCTAGAGCCAGACATCCTGGAATGTGAAGTCAAGTGGGCCTTAGGAAGCATCACTACGAACAAAGCTAGTGGAGGTGATGAAATTCTAGTTGAGCTATTTCAAATCCTAAGAAATGATGCTGTGAAAGTGCTGCACTCAATATGCCAGCAAATTTGGAAAACTCAGCAGTGGCCACAGGACTGGAAAAGGTCAGTTTTCATTCCAATTCCAAAGAAAGGCAATGTCAAAGAATGCTCAAACTACCACACAATTGCACTCATCTCACACACTAGCAAAGTAAATGTTCAAAATTCTCCAAGCCAGGCTTCAACAAGATGTGAACCGTGAACTTCCAGATGTTCAACCTGGATTTAGAAAAGGCAGAGGAACCAGAGATCAAATTGCTAACATCAACTGGATCATTGAAAAAGCAAGAGAGTTCCAGAAAAATATCTATTTTTGCTTTATTCACTATGCCAAAGCCTTTGACTGTGTGGATCACAATAAACTGTGGAAAATTCTTCAAGAGATGGGAATACCAGACCACCTGACCTGCCTCCTGAGAAATCTGTATGCAGGTCAGGAAGAAACAGTTAGAACTGGACATAGAACAACAGACTGGTTCCAAATAGGAAAAGGAGTATGTGAAGGCTATATATTGTCACCCTGCTTATTTAACTTATATGCAGAGTACATCATGAGAAATGTTGGGCTGGAAGAAGTACAAGCTGGAAACAAGATTGCTGGGAGAAATATCAATAACCTCAGCTATGCAGATGACGTCACTCTTGTGGAAGAAAGTGAGGAAGAACTAAACAGCCTCTTGATGAAAGCGAAAGAGGAGAGTGAAAAAGTTGGCTTAAAGCTTAATCTTCAGAAAACTAAGACCATGGCATGCAGTCCCATCACTTCATGGCAAACAGATAGAAAAACAGTGGAAACAGTGACAGATTACATATTTTTGGGGGGGGGGGGTTTCCAAAATCACTGCAGATAGTGACTGAAGCCATGATATAAAAAGATGCTCACTTCTTAGGAGAAAAAATTTTACTTAACTGAAGATCTGCAGTGAAGTAAATAACCTCAGATGTTGTTCAGAGAAGATGTCCTTATTTCATTCCACACCTGAGTTTTAGCTCAGTGAGAAAGCCTTATTTATCTTTCCCAAGTGCTGTTCTTCAGATTTGTTAGCCATTGTGGGAATTTTCTTTTGCTTGTGGGAAGTCCGTTCTCCTTTTGGACACTATTTTGCCAGCAAGCAAAAGCTCAGGAAGATTTGGAGTTTTTCTCACTGTTTTTGACCACGCAAACTTTCACTCTAGCTTGTCTAGGTGTGGATGATTTTGTTTCATCTTCTAGGATTCAGTTTGATCTTTTGAAAAACTTCTTCTTTGCCTATACAAAAATCTCACTGAATATATGCATCCCTAGTTATCTTTAAGTTCTCCATCTGCATTTCCTATGAGATACACATTGCCTCTTCTCATTCTTTTTACTGTGAAAGTAAGTGTTAAGTTGAACTGTATAAATCTGTCCAGTTTTTCATCAGGCGGGAGGAAAATGCAGTTACAAATTTAGCAGGAAGCAGTATTTCTCCTAAACCCCTGTTTGTCCAAACAGCCCCGTCCTCTGAGTAACTACCTCTTTCCTGCTCACTAGGGAATGTTATTCTCTCAGATCACGGAAGTCTGGATGTTTGAAATCCTATCAGTAAGAAGGAAACATCGTCTTCTTGTCGGAGTGTGTGAGTCACATTGACAAATAAAAGCCACCTCTACCCCCAGCCCTGGTTCTGGGCTTCAGATAAGGGGTTCTGATGCTACATACCACTTCTTTCTTTGCAGTTGCAAAGGAAGCAGGGCACTGGGTCCACTTGGTAAGGCAGACGTGATGCTGAGTGCTTGGCAAGGAACCCTGATCCGCTTTAAGCCTATGAAAACCCCGTATCCTTCAAATTTCTTAAGCCCAGCTTCCCACAAATCCTGTAAAGCTCTATCCTGTTCTTTGTTTGGTGGGAAATCTCACGTTCCTTCACTGCCTGGTGATAATAATACCAGACACACCATTGATCAGATAGTAAATTAGTGAGATTTTGTTGGACTGCAGGTTTGCCTTTGGTTGAGTCTCATGATTGTGCTGGGCTACTGCCAAGTGTTCGGTTCCCCTTTCTCTGATGCATTCATTCTCCAATTAACTTCAACTTGTGATTAACTTTTCTCTATTTTATTATGAAATATACACAAAGAATATATATAATATATAAGCCATATATGTATATATGAAATATATGAACCACACATCCCTATTTAAATGCTAATAAAATGGACACCAATATAGCACCTGTTGAGCTTAAAATTAGAACCAGTGTTTATGTTAAATTTATGCTTTTTAACAATTTATAGTTAAGTCAATCAGTCTTTTTCCTTATTAAATTTGATTTTTCTGTCTTGTTGAAATCTTTTCTCACCTGGAAATCATAACCTATTTTTTTTTTCCTAAAAGTTTTCAAGCAGTACCATCCCTATTTAAGAATTTAATCTATTAAAAGCAATTTTTTCAGTGAAGTAGAAAATTTTTCCATTTCCTTATTCCAATTTTCCCCTAGGCTGAATATCACTTCTGTCATATTTACTTTCAAGTGTACTTGAATGTCTTTGCAAAGTCTTCTTTTCTATGGGTATATTTGTTCTATTCTTATGCTTTTAACATGAATTTTGATATTAGAAAAGAAATTTCCTCACTTGTAATATTAGTTAGGAATCCATAAAATAATTAGAATCATCTGGTTCTACAAGACATCTTCTTGGGAATTTGATTGGGATATATTGAATCCATATGTCACAGTGGAAATGTACCTACCTTACAACACCAAGTCTTCATGAAAATTGCAAATTTATGCATATGTGTTTGCTAGTTTTTCTTGTTCATCCTTTTAAGTATTGCAGTTGTGTTATTGTAATAAATTATATTTTCAAAAATTATATTTTTATAATAATTTTGCTTACTCTTTTGAGAGGTGTATATTGGCTTTCTCCTTTATGCTTTTAAATACATGGTTTATATTCATGGATTTTCTAGCAATGAAGTAACTTTGCAACTCTGAAATAATTCCAACTTTGTTAAGATGTAACATCTTTTTATAATAGCTGGATTTAGTTTACTAATATCCCACTTAAAACTTTTAATACATTTTCTATGCTATACCAAATATATTTTTGTATATTTTTTTTTATGCTATATCAAATTTTTAACACCAAAACTTTCCATCCATGACTTAGTAACACAGGTCTCTGATATCTATTAAACAAAGGATTACCAGAACTTTTATTCAATGTGTTTTGCTTCCATAGTTTTGAATGAAATTGACAACTATTGATTTTTTAAAAATCTGAAATGTAGGAGCTCATGAAAGTGAGCTTCTTTATGTGCATCAGTCCTTTCTCAAAATTCAGCAAATTTCAGTCTATTTAAGGAATTTATTTTGTGATATTTCTGTTTCTACAGGTTATTAAGCTAATTCATTACAATACTTTAATTATTTTACTTTCAAACTTTCTTTGTTTCCTTCCCACCTTTTTAAAGTCAGTCTGACCATTCTTGTCTTCAACTAGAAAATTTGAGTTATTTGCATTTATTAGGAACATAGTTATGTTTAAATTTACATTTAAGTTTGCCTTGTTTGTTTGCTTTTCTGGCTTTTAACTTTATGTGTGATTACATACTTCTAATTTTCCTCCTTCCTTCTTTCATCTTAGATATTTCTTTTGTCATTATTTATTTTCCTCTTGAAAATGCATCTTATAAAAATTTCCCTTAAAAAGACATATTGGAGATTAATCTCTTTTCAGTTGCTCTGTTTGAAAATACTTTCTTCCATTCTGAGGAAATGGCATTTTTCACAGAATTAGATCAAAATTTTCACAATTTGTATGGTAACACAAAAGACCCTGAATAGCCAAAGCAATCTTGAGGGAAAAAAAAACAGAGCTGGAGGAATCAGGCTCTGTAACTTCAGACTATATTACAAACCTACAGTAATCAAGACAGTATGGTATTGGCACAAAAGCAGAACTATAGATCAACAGAACAGGATAGAAAGCCCAGAGATAAACCCACACACCTATGATCACCTAATCTACGACAAAGGAGACATACCTATATAATGGAGAAAAGATAGTCTCTTCAAAAAGTGATACTGGGAAAACTGGACAGCTACATGTAAAAGAATGAAATTAGAACTCTCCCTAACACTATAAAGAAAAATAAACTCATAATGGATTAAAGACCTAAATGTAAGGATGGACACGGTAAAACTCTTAGAGGCAAACATAAGTAGAACACTCTTTGACATAAATCACAGCAAGATCTTTTTTGACCCACTTTCTCTCTAGAGAATGGCCATCATCAAAAAATCTGCAAACAATAAATGCTAGAAAAGGTGTAGAGAAAAGGGAACCCTCTTATGCTATTGGTGGGAATGTAAATTGATACAGCCACTATGAAGAACAGTATGGAATTTCCTTAAAAATATTAAAAATAGAACTGTCATATGACCTAGCAATCCCAACCCTGGACATATGACTAGCTCAGTTCAGTTGTTCAGTCACGTCCAACTATTTGCGACCCCATGAACCGCAGCACTCCAGACCTCCCTGTCCATCACCAACTCCCTCAGTCCACCCAAACCCATGTCCATTGAGTCAGTGATGCCATCCAACCATCTCATCTTCTGTCGTTCCCTTCTTCTCCTGCCCTCAATCTTTCCCAGCATCAGGGTGTTTTCCAATGAGTCAGCTCTTCGCATCACATGGCCAAAATATTGGAGTTTCAGCTTCAACATCAGCCTTTCCAATGAACACCCAGACCTAATCTCCTTTAGGATGGATTGGATTTCTTTGCAGTCCAAGGGACTCTCAAGAGTTGTCTCCAACACCACAGTTCAAAAACATCAATTCTTCTGCACTCAGCTTTCTTTATAGTCCAACTCTCACATCTACACATGACCACTGGAAAAACCATAGCCTTGACTAGACGGCCCTTTGTTGGCAAAATAATGTGTCTGCTTTTTAATATGCTATCTAGATTGGTCATAACTTTCCTTCCAAGGAGTAAGCATCTTTTTAAATTTCCTGGCTGCAATAACCATCTGCAGTGATTTTGAGCCCAGAAAAATACCCAGAGAAAACCATAATTCAAGAAGATACATGAACCCCAATGTTCACTGCAGCACTATTTATAATAGCCAGGACATGGAAACACTTAAATGTCCACCAACAGAGGAATGGATAAAGAAGGTGTGATACATATATACAATGGAATAATAGTCAACCAATGTCCTTGGAACATAAAAGGAACAAAATTGTGCCATTTGCAAAGATGTGGATAGACTTACAGGCTATCATACAGAGTACAGTAAGTCAGAAAGAGAAAAACAAAAATTGTACATCAATGCATATATGTGGAATCTAGATGGATAATACATAAGAACCTATCTTCAAAGCAGAAATAGAGACACAAAGGTTGAGAACAAATGTATGGACACCAAGGGGCAGGAGAAGAGTGGTAGGATAAATTGGAATATTGGAATTGACATATATACACTATTATGTACAAAATAGATAACTATTGAAAACCTACTGTATAGCACAATGGCAAAAAAAGACAGTATAATCTGTTTGTAGGGATGTATACTAAGTCAACCTTAAAAATGTATTCCAATACACGTTTGTTGTTGTTATTTAGTTGCAAAGTGGTGTCTGACTCTTTGCGACCTCATGGACCATAGCCCACCATGCTCTTCTGTCTATGGGATTTCCCAGGCAAGAATACTGGAGTGGGCTGCCATTTCCTTCTCCAGAGGGTCCTCCCAACCCAGGGATTGAACCTGCGTCAACTGCATTGGCAGGCAGAATCGTTACTGCTGAGCCACCAGGGAATCCTCCAATATACATTCAGTTCACTTCAGTTCAGTTCAGTCGCTCAGTTGTGTCTGACTCTTTGCGACCCCATGAACCACAGCACGCCAGGCCTCTCTGTCCATCACCAACTCCTGGAGTTCACTCAAACTCACGTCCATCAAGTCGGTGATGCCATCCAGCCATCTCATCCTCTGTCATCCCCTTCTCCTCCCACCCCTAATCCCTCCCAGCATCAGGGTCTTTTCCAATAAGTCAACTCTTTGCATGAGGTGGCCAAAGTATTGGAGTTTCAGCTTTAGCATCAACCCATCCAATGAACACCCAGGACTGATCTCCTTTAGAATGGACTGGTTGGATCTCCTTGTAGATACTGACAAATACTGTTTCATTTTATTTATATGAGGTACCAAGAATGGTCAAATTCCTAGAAGCAGAATGTACATTGGTAAATTCCAGGAACTGGGGCAGAGGGCACCAGGGGTGGAGAGAAATGTGGGGTTAGTGTTTAATGGGGACAGAGTTTCAGTTTAGGAAGGTGAAAAATTCAGGAGATAGATGATGTTGAGAGTTGAACGATAACATGAATGTACTTACTACCACTGAACTTTACAATTAAATTTGGTTAAAAACAGAATGTTTCATATTATATGGCTTTTACAATAAAAAAATAAAAAACATAAAGTACTTTGCAGTTTAAAAAACATATTGGTAATAAACTTCTTCGGAGCTCTGAAAATATCTTTATTTCCCCTAATTCTTTAAAGATGGTCCCATAGTTTTCGACTTTTAATTATTATCTCTCAGCACTTTGAAGATACTTTCCCAGTCTTCTTGTGGCTGCAAAGAAGTCAACTGTCAGTCTATGTTTTCTTTGTTTACAAATAACATTTCTTTTTTTCTCCTTGGCATTTGTAAAATCATCTTTGAGATCATCCTTGTCTTTTTTTTTTTTTTTTATCAAGTTGCACTTTAATTTGTCTAGTGTCTGAGAATCTGATTCTATTTTTTTCTTTTTTTAAATTAAAATTTGCTGACTCTTACGATTGCTTGTTACCTCATGTGCTTTGAAACTTTTTAATTTTCAATTTGGGAACTCATTTTCACTGCCCCTTTATTGGCTACAGTCAAGGCCTATTACCTGTGCGCCTCTGGAGAACATTTGCCTCTGCTCCTGAGTCAGGACTGTGGACAGGACAAGGTACTTTTTCAGTGCAGGGTGATGGGGTAGTGTGAGTGTTGTTTGTTTCAGGAAATCAGATAGCAAATTCTTGCCCTCAATACAGGTGAGGGGAGGCTTTGCCTTAAAAATTCTCAAGGAGGACTTGTTTATATTTTACCTTCTAATAAGACGCAAGACTGGGAAGGCCACACGCCCCCAACTCCCTCAGCACTGACTTCTGTCTTGCAGATTCACTGTGCACAGTGCTTGTTTCTGCTGGATTATCTGCTCTCACTTCCCTTCCTGAACAGGCTCTAGTCAATCTTCTGTGTTCCCAGGGCCCACGAGAACCAAAACTTGGAGTCATCAGTGGTCACAAACACTTCACTGGCAACAGCCAGTGTCCAGGCACATGCTCCCCCTTTGGACTTACTTTCTTGTCATTTGGGGCTCTCTGAGAACAGTGCTTGTCCTGAATACTCACCTGTGCATTTGCTTTTGGGTCTCAGCTATCACTTTCAGATATTCCATGGCTGAGGTTTTAGGAGCAGCATGAAGTACAATACTGTCAGGAAGAGAAGTTTTCTTGTTCAGATGTATCCAGTGAAATCATCATACCAACTGAGATTGGAGGCATTTTCAAAATTGTAATCTTTTCTAACATAATTTTAATCTTTAGTTGAGCTTGCACATGCACACACGTGCATGTGCGTGCACGCACGCACACACACACACACACACACACACACACACACATGGAGTTCCGGGGCTGAAACTATCTGGTAATGCTGATATAATAGAAGTTATGGGAAGGCCCTGCCTTCCCACTGGAGAAAATCCACAGTTGACTCTCTTAGGCCTTAGACCCCAAAGTGAACTAAAAAGCATTTTTTTTTTAAACTCATAGGATTAGGTGCCATACACTTTCTAGTGCTAAAAGGTGAGATTTTCAGAGTATATTTTTTCATCATAATTAATTACAATGAAATTTTAATCCCTCTCCCATCTTAGTTCTTAGTTTAAAAATATTTCTGTACAATTTCTTTGAAACAACCATAAGGAAATAGATGAAAAGAGAGAACCTTCCCAGAACAAACTAAAAGAATCAACAGTGTTGGTTGAATGCTTGCTGTAGGACCAACTCTTTTGCCTGACCTCTCACACTTTCTTTAGTTATTGATGCCAGGGCCCAGTGTTCTGAAATGTTGCTATGTTTTCTCTAAGTCTGTAAAAACTGAGTCCAACCATTGCATTTTAGAGTGGATAAAGTTATGTAACATAGAAGTGCTCCTGTTGAAATGCGATTTTTTTTCAGTTGTAGATATCTTGAATATTATTATTATCACTTCTAGTGCAGTAACTTCACTAAATCACTTAGGGTATTTGAAAGGAGTTCAATACCCCTTCCCCTCTCCCACACTCTGCTCCAATTCCAGGCCAGGTCAGGAGGAGAAATAAAACATAACTCTGCTCTTTCCTAGTCATGCTTTGCTTGTATGCCAGATACAGAAAAGAGAAGTACTCCAATTCAAGAGGTCATGTTTTCAACCTTCTTAGAGTTATAAATGTATCATATTCCCATAAGAAAATTATTAACAAGGTTTAGAAAAATGTCTCTAAAATGTGACTGCCAGAACCACTCGTTCACCCATTGGCCACAGGGGCCCTGAAGGTCTCAGCACTTGGACAGAGGCTCTGCAGGTAGATGCCAGCCAGCACGCCTGCCCAGACCCATGCCAAGGGGCAAGAGAATACTGGCCCCTGTAACTCCCTGATTCAGCTACAGCATTCACTGCGGCCAAAAGAGTTGTTAGTAATTGTAAAGAAGTCCTATGAAAACTCTTGAACTGCAACCAAAGATGAGAGAGGATAAGAGTAGCCAAAAAAAGCAGCGGCTGTGGAAGTAGTTTCGGCCCCTCGGTTGACATGTGATTCAGGGGATGTCATATATTCTCTTGGGCTTCATTTTCTTTCTGTCTGAAATAAAAAGGCTGTGCCGATTGCTAATCTGGTATCTTCAGGCACTATCATATCAAGTTGTAAATTAAAACAAAACAAAACAAAACTGAAAATGTTGAGATGTAGCCCATGGACACCAGTGATGAAGGCCTCTCTTCTCAGGCATGTGGAGGAGCTGAATCAGACAGGTCCAGACCGCATGGAACAGGAAGACGTTCAGACAGCCGCGTCCCATGCTGGTACTTGCTTCCTCATCCATAAACCCAGCAGGTGAACCATAAGAAGTCTTTGGACAGCTAGACCCACCTAACCCAAATCCAAACAGGTTTCAAGGTGGCTCCTCACACTCTGCAGTCAGCCAACACTATTCCTTGCAGTTTCTCCTTCAGGAGCAACGAATACGATTTCAGGGTTGATGATTGCAAAGCTGTGCTGCTTCTGGAGGATCTTTTAACCCCTTCCCCTCCTGACTTTCATCTTTCTCAGGAGCTCTAAAAGTGCTTTAGAAACCCAGTGAACTCTCCAAACATGGTTGACCAAGAAGGGTGTGGAGGGGTGGTAACGCAGCCTGTCAACACAGCCGCAGACCGTGAAAATCATCTGCAGACCGTGGACATTGCTTTTTTATTTGAGAAAATGGATCTCCAGAGAAGATGAATGGTGAGCATAGTCTTTCATGGTGCACAAAGAAGAACGTCAAACAAAAACTCAAAGCAAACATTCGTCACAGTGTCCCTCCCCCTTTCCATGGGACTACCTACACAGCTTCTTCAGAGCTTGTAACTGGAGACCCACATTCAAAATATAATCATTTCACTACATTACGAGAAGTGTTATGGTTGTGACATTTGGGGCAAGCTTCCCCACGTGTAAAGTGGGATTATAAATAAAACCCACCTGAATTTGCAAGGATTGTTAATCATACATTTCTGAGTACTGGGAAGTACCTGCTAACTGGCAGGCACCCAGTGAACACCTGTGCCCTTGATCTTCCATCCTTCACTTCGATGTCCTCCCAGACCTGGCCCTCTGTCAAGGGTCTGAGTGCAGATCCCCTCTCAGTGTCTGAGTTCATTTCCTGTTGCTCCTCGGCTCTTTCCTCTCCTTCATTCGGGAGGCATCACTACGTCATTCGCATCCTCGCTTGGAGCGAGCGCTTCTGAGAAACTGTCTACAATGGCACCATCCAGTACCCTCCTGTCCTTTTTTTCAGCAGCAGGCTGTTTTCTTCTCTTGAAAACTCTTAGGATAATATATGCATGCATGCTCAATTGCTTCAGTCGTGTCTGACTCTCTGTGACTCCATGGACTGCAGCCCTCCAGGGTCCTCTGTCCATGGGATTCTCCAGGCAGGAATACTGGAATGGATTGCCATTTTCTTCTCCAGAGGATAATATATACATTTACATTTATCTGTTTTATATCTCAGGTATGTGTATTCCTTTAACATGGAGATAGTGACCATGCATTGTACTCATATCTCCAGAGCAGCAACATAGAATGTGTGTGTGTGTGTGTGTGTGTGGTGCTCAGTTGTGTGTGATTCTTTGCAACTCCATGGACTATAGCCCTTCAGGATCTCCAGTCAATAGGATTTCCCCATCAAGAATACTGGAGTATTTATACCTATCCATATATATATATAGAGATATGAGAGAGAGGAAGAAGACATTTATTTTATGAACTGGCTTCTGGTTGTGGGGATGGGCAAATATGAAGCAGACAGGTCAGGGTGGCACAGTGACAGCATGGACAGACTTTTTCTCTGCTGAAGTCTTGAGACTAAATTCCTTCTTTGGGAAACCTCAGCCTTTGTTCTTAAGGCCTTTGATTAGATGACATAATTACCCACATTATGGAAAGTAATCTACTCACTTAAAATCAACCAGTTGTAAATGTTAATCATGTCTGCAAAATACCTCCACTGCCATCCAGACTGGCATTTGACCATGCAATTGGGCACAACAGCCCGGCCGCATTGACACGTGACACTGACCTTCACTTGATGACTGCCATTCCTGCCCGTTGATTCCTGCCAGTACAGATAACAAGACCCTGGACCTGCTGTCCCAGCCCCATAGGATCTCTGAGCCCAGTGGTCCTTTAATGCATCTAGGTCCTTTCCCTAGCCTACATCGGAGTTTTGACACTCACACTAGGGTGAAGAATCTGGTATCATCCTTGATATTTCCCTGGCGTATAATATCCCTCCTGTGAAGCATGAAACAGCTGGTCACTTTGGGTCTGACCATCAGGATCTGAGTTCCAGTCAATTGTCCAGCTTTGTTTGTGTTTGGGGAAATTTCCAGGCCCCTGACCCCGACCCCAAGCCTCCATCTCACTAGCCTGTGAATGGAGATAGTGATGCTGACCCCAGGGCTTGAGTGGGACCGTGTTCATCTTTCTGCTCATGACCTTGGCTCTCTGTTCACATTGGTTGCACTGGATGTGCTCTGAGAGAGAAATCCAGTCACATCTGGAGGCTTTTTCCTTCTCTGTTCAGAGCTGTACTCACCCACCAGAGCAGGTAAAGGAGGGTCCATATTCCCAGGACACTATGAGAAGGAGGAGGCAGGCCTGGGTCCACTGGGAGGAAACTAACCCCTTCTGCCATCTCAGAAACCTGCTCTGCAGCTGACCAGTTTCTCAGCAGATTCCCCATCTCATATGTTTCCAAGAGAATACTTCCCAAGCTAGTTTCCTCCTTGACCCTCCCAAGCTTTGCTCTAATTAAAACCACTAGCTGCTACCTCAAGTGTGGGTTAAAAACAAAAAGAGTGCATAAAATTTAAAATGCTAAGACCAGAACAAAAGATTGTATCACAGCAAATGGAACCTAACCTTTGGCCTTCACTTCTCCTGCACTCTCACAGTAAAAAGGGATTAGTCTTTTTAAGTCAAGTCATTTTTCTTAAAAAAAGACAAATATCAAACGTGTACAGCCATAGAAATGTTTGAAGTTTCTAATGTCCTGATAGTTTATAAACTCCAACTCCCACACATCACATAAAAATGATGAGCTAACCCACTTTCAAATGAAAAAAAAAAAAAAGGTTGCAAGAACTGTTTACACCTCTGTTTGGTTGTTGGGAAAGACTTGAATTCTGAAGGGCAAGAATGCAGCCAGGCCTGCAGGAGCAGCTCAGCGGGTCTCTAGGGCCACACTTTCTACAGAAGTGACCTGGGAACTGAGGCTCAGAGAGGGGTCAGATGGACTTCCATAGACCTATTTTTGGTCTTATTTATTTGGTGAACATTTATGGAGCATCTGCTGTATGCCAGAGCTTGTGTAAGCCACTGGGAAAACCAGAACATATACATGACCACCTCCACCCCATGGAACGCACAGATGAAGAGACAGTCTATTTGATTCACAGCTGAGGTTGAGGTTTTGTTACTGAAACAATGACAGAACCTTGACAGAAGACTCCTATGAGCACCAGCAAGAGGATTTTCATTTAACTACAAAAGACAAACCACCTCTCCTTACAGGAGACAGAAACCTGAGGGTGGAGGTTTCCACACTTTCAACAGGATACATTATGGTAGGAATATATTGTGTTTCAGGTGAAAGATAGTTGTGGGCAATGATGCTGAGCAAGAGAAAATATGATAACTTAGGGAGGACATTAAGAGCCCCTGAGGATGAGACATTAACGCATGAGTCGGGGCAGCAATTATGGGCTGCAGGCACTAGCAGATGTAAGTTTGCAGACAACTATAAAATAACTCCGCAGAGTTTTAGAAGTTTCCTGCAGGCAATGGAGAACCACCAATACAGAAGTAAGAGGGACAGACAGAAGTTCGCTTTAGAAAGAGACTTTTGGAAGCAGAGAAACAGATTTGTGAATGGCAGTGCTAGAGCCGGGAGCCAGACAGCAGGCTGGAGGGATCAAAAAGAGGCAGAGTTCCAGCCAGGAGAGAGATGCAGGGGGAGCAGGGGTGTGCAGGAGATTGAATCTTGCCACTGGGTGAAGTAGGCTTCTAGGTGCTGGGGGAGGTGACAGGATCTTGGGGAAATGGGGCTCACCCATGCCAAGCCCCAAAATAGCTCCAGGAGAGCAACACTCTGATTAGCTGGGAGTAAGATTAAGATACCTGTGAGAATATTTGTGGACAACAGCCCTGGGTGGTCGTGGGGACAAGATCCAGAGTGGTGCTGGGTGGTGGGATTCAGGCTTTTCACTGGCTCTGGGAGTATGTCTCTCCCCCTCAAATAAACCTATCTCCTGGGAATTTCATGGGTGAGATCACACTCTGACCTGAGTCAGGATAAGGGAATGTTTCTCTTTCTTGTTCCAGAGCCAGAAGTCTTTTCTTCAAGTTAAACATTATGAGAAGTAGCCTGTGTCAGCAAATGAAAAACATGGGTAGTGATGAAATGCAGTTCCAGAGATCAGAAGAGTTGCAGCACAAAGCACTGATTCTTTCTAAAGAATGCAAGACTCTACCTATATTTGTTTCCTACTGCTGCATTCACAAATTATCTCAAAAGAAGATGTTTAGAGCAAATAAATTTATCATCTTATGCTTCTGTGAGAGTGGAGTCAGCACTGATCTCACTGAGCTAGAATCAAGTCGTTGGCAGGGTTGGTTCCTTCAAGAGGAGCATCCATTTTTATGCTTTCTTAGCTTCTCAAGGCCACCCACATTCCTTGGCTCATGGCCCCTTCCTCCATCATCAAAACCAGCAACAGTGGGCTGGGTCCTTCTTGTATCCAGTCACTCTGCCCTTTCTCTTCCATTAATAATAAGGGCCCTTTGAGATTGCATTTAGTGCCCACCTGGCTATTATAGAATCATTTCATCTCAGAATCTTTACCTCAATCACATCTGCAGAGTCTCTGGCCAGATAAGTTTCCATATTCATGGATGCAGAAATCAGATGTGACACCTTTAGGGAAATCAGACTCCAGAGTGGATAGCTTGCCGACAGCCATGCAGTTTTGAGAAGGAACTCCAGTAAATATTTCACGTTAAGGGAGAAAAGAAGATTAAATTTGGAAAAGAAAATCCATTTACCAAATAGGGAAATTGTGTCCCCATATTCTGGGAGAACATGGGGTTAATAGGACTAAAAGTCTCATGATTTGTGTCTCTTTCTTCCAGTTGTGACTTTGGTGCACATCTTGGGCTTGACTAGAAAAGCTCTTGTGAGAAAGAGCTGGGCAGCTTCCCTCCCCTTCCATTCTTGCCTTGGTTGTTTCAATTAAACGTGCAGCATTGGCACCAAGGCTGGAAAAGAGTACGTACCTGAGTTAGGGCTGAGCGACAGCAGATGGGGCAAGGCTCCTTGGCCTGGAAACCAGAGAACCCACAGCAGCAGGGAGCTCAGGGAGGGGCTGATCTAGGAGAAGCGAGAGGCAAGTAAAGCTTCAATGCCACACAGATGAAGAAAGACAACCTAGAGAGGTGATGTAGGAGATGATGTGACTAAGCCCAAACAGCAGGAAAGGGTTGCATACAGGGCTGGGTATAGGAAAGGGGAAGAGTTTGGGTGCTGTCTGCAGGAGGGGAGCACTGCTGGAAGATGTGAAGTGAAGAAAGGCCAGTCTACTGCTGAGGGTGGAGAAGATCCTGTTCTCACCCTCTTCCTGTGCATCCCACCAGATACTCTTGGCTAGGAGGCCTTGGCCAGGCCTAGGGCCCATAGACAGAACCGAACAGACAAGACAGAACAGAAACTCCCTCCCAGGAGACAAGGGACTTCACTGGCTTTTTTCCTCTAGTCTCCACCTGGCCACCTGGCCTGCTGGACTCCCTGACTCTTGATATCTCCAGCCTGCAGATGTAATGCTATACTTCCGGGGGGCAGTTACCTAACCTGAAAGCCTGTCTCCTCTACAGGGTTGTGAGCTGGTCCAGTTACAGCTGCTCCTTCCGATGGAGCTTGAAGGTGAGGGTGGTGCAGAGCTGGATCCCTACCACCTAAAGTAGTGATGCACAGAAACAGAAATACACGTGGGTTAAGGCTGTCAGTTGCCAAGGCATAACCAGGGCTGTGCTGCTTCTCTTGTAAAACTTACAACTAAAGTCATATTCACGCTAGAAATCTCCCTTAGAAGATAAACTTTTTAAGCCAAGGATTAAATAAATGTTGTGTATTCAAGTTCTAGGTGGGATAAGCCTACATGTTAATATTGTTGATGCTAACAGTGTGAAAAATTCTACTTTAATGACATCTGTTACTTTTAGAATAAACTCCAATCAAGAAATATTTTGTTTCAAAAACTAATATTGATAGTATGTACCAGGGACTAGACTAAGCATTTTAAATACAATCCTGTCTTTAACCACAGCTGTATAAGAAAATTGATTTCATTTTCCCTAAAGCACATAAGATAAAAAATAACATGAAACCTCACATGACTCCAATAGACAAAAATTCAGACAAATGTATTGATGAACACAGATATGAAAATAACAGATGAACATACCAGCAAACTGAATCAAATAGTATGTTAAAATATTGATTGTTATCATCACATGAGGTTTCACTTACAAATGAAGTGATCATCTTACATTTTTATATTGACAAACCATTTGTAATAATTAATTTTGCTAATAAAAATGAATTTGAAATAATCAGATATCTAGTTGTGATTAAAAAATTATTAAACCTGGAACATGATCATGAATATCTACCACACAGCAATGAAAAGTCTACTTTGCTGTGACATAGTTAAATCTCATTTATTGCAATCAGAAAATATTATGTGGGTCCTTATGGATATTTAATTTTATTCTGGAAGTGATAGCAAATGAAAAAGGTTGAAAAAGAAACAAATTCTAGAAAGAAACAGATAAATATTATTATTTACAGATTATATGATCATAAACTTGTATACCTAATATACTCAAATATTATTGTTAGATTTTTTTAAGGGTAGTGATCAGATCCCTTCCTGGATCACAGCCTTGTTGTGGCGAAGGCACTTGTGCAATACAATGAGCTATGACCCATGCTGTGAAGAGCCACCCAAGATGGATAGGTCATCATGAAGAGTTCTGAGAAAATATGATCACCTTACCTGTCTCCTGAGAAACTTGTATGTGGATTAAGAAGCAACAGTTAAAATCAGACATGGAGCAACAGATTGGTTCAAAATTGGGAAAGGAGTATGAGAAGGCTATATCTTGTCACCTTGCTTATTTAACTTATTTGCAGAGTAAATCGTGCAAAATGCCTGGCTGGATGAATAACAAGCTGGAATCAAGATTGCCAGGAGAAATATCAACAACCTCACATGTGCAGGTGATGACATCCTTTGGCAGAAAATGAAATGGAACTAAAGAACCTCTTGATGAAGGTGAAAGAGCAGAGTGACCTAGCTGGGCTTAAAACTCAACATTCAAAAAACTAAGATCAGAGCATCCAATCCCATTAAGTCACAGCAAATAGAAGGGGAAAAAGTGGAAGCAATGAGAGATTTTCTTTTCTTGGGTTCTAAAATCACTGTGAATCACTGTGACTGCAGCCATGAAATTAAAGGATGCTTGCTCCTTGGAAAAAAAACTATGACAAACCTAAGATAGTATATTTAAAAGCAGACATCACTTTGCTGGCAAAGGTTCATATAGTCAAAACTATGGTTTTTCCAGTAGTCATCTGCAGGTGTGAGAGTTGGACCCTAAAGAAGGCTGAGCACCGAAGAATTGATGATTTCCAATTGCAGTGCTGGAGAAGACTTTTGAGAGTCTCTTGAACTATAAGGAGATCAAATCAGTCAATCCTAAAGGATATCAAGCTTGAATATTCATTGGATATTGAATGAATGATGCTGAAGCTGAAGCTCCAATACTCCAATGGCCACCTGTGAAAAGCCAATACATTGGAAAAGATTCTGATGCTGGGAAAGATTGAGGGCAGGAGGCAAAGAGGGTGGCAGAGGATGAAATTGTTTGATAGCATCACTGACAATGCACATGAATCTGAGCAAACTCTGGGAGATAGTGGAGGACAGAGGAGCCTGTTATGCTACAGTGCATGGGATAACAGAGTTGAACACACACAACTTAGCAACTGAACAACAAAAACAACAACACAGTGATCAGAATTAAATAATAATAATAATAATAGCTTCATTACATTTCAGCAATATTATGAAAATACTCAAACAGAAACAAAGGACTCTTTCCAAAAGAGTAACATGGAAACTTACATCCAGTTCAGTTCAGTCATTCAGTTGTGTTTGAATCTTTGAGACCCCATGGACTGCAGCATGCCAGGCTTCCCTGTCCATCACCAACTCCCAGAGCTCACTCAAACTCATGCCCATCGAGTCAGTGATGCCATCCAGCCATCNCAAATTCTAGAAAGAAACAGATAAATATTATTATTTACAGATTATATGATCATAAACTTGTATACCTAATATACTCAAATATTATTGTTAGATTTTTTTAAGGGTAGTGATCAGATCCCTTCCTGGATCACAGCCTTGTTGTGGCGAAGGCACTTGTGCAATACAATGAGCTATGACCCATGCTGTGAAGAGCCACCCAAGATGGATAGGTCATCATGAAGAGTTCTGAGAAAATATGATCACCTTACCTGTCTCCTGAGAAACTTGTATGTGGATTAAGAAGCAACAGTTAAAATCAGACATGGAGCAACAGATTGGTTCAAAATTGGGAAAGGAGTATGAGAAGGCTATATCTTGTCACCTTGCTTATTTAACTTATTTGCAGAGTAAATCGTGCAAAATGCCTGGCTGGATGAATAACAAGCTGGAATCAAGATTGCCAGGAGAAATATCAACAACCTCACATGTGCAGGTGATGACATCCTTTGGCAGAAAATGAAATGGAACTAAAGAACCTCTTGATGAAGGTGAAAGAGCAGAGTGACCTAGCTGGGCTTAAAACTCAACATTCAAAAAACTAAGATCAGAGCATCCAATCCCATTAAGTCACAGCAAATAGAAGGGGAAAAAGTGGAAGCAATGAGAGATTTTCTTTTCTTGGGTTCTAAAATCACTGTGAATCACTGTGACTGCAGCCATGAAATTAAAGGATGCTTGCTCCTTGGAAAAAAAACTATGACAAACCTAAGATAGTATATTTAAAAGCAGACATCACTTTGCTGGCAAAGGTTCATATAGTCAAAACTATGGTTTTTCCAGTAGTCATCTGCAGGTGTGAGAGTTGGACCCTAAAGAAGGCTGAGCACCGAAGAATTGATGATTTCCAATTGCAGTGCTGGAGAAGACTTTTGAGAGTCTCTTGAACTATAAGGAGATCAAATCAGTCAATCCTAAAGGATATCAAGCTTGAATATTCATTGGATATTGAATGAATGATGCTGAAGCTGAAGCTCCAATACTCCAATGGCCACCTGTGAAAAGCCAATACATTGGAAAAGATTCTGATGCTGGGAAAGATTGAGGGCAGGAGGCAAAGAGGGTGGCAGAGGATGAAATTGTTTGATAGCATCACTGACAATGCACATGAATCTGAGCAAACTCTGGGAGATAGTGGAGGACAGAGGAGCCTGTTATGCTACAGTGCATGGGATAACAGAGTTGAACACACACAACTTAGCAACTGAACAACAAAAACAACAACACAGTGATCAGAATTAAATAATAATAATAATAATAGCTTCATTACATTTCAGCAATATTATGAAAATACTCAAACAGAAACAAAGGACTCTTTCCAAAAGAGTAACATGGAAACTTACATCCAGTTCAGTTCAGTCATTCAGTTGTGTTTGAATCTTTGAGACCCCATGGACTGCAGCATGCCAGGCTTCCCTGTCCATCACCAACTCCCAGAGCTCACTCAAACTCATGCCCATCGAGTCAGTGATGCCATCCAGCCATCTCATCCTCTGTCTTCCCTTCTCCTCCTGCTCCCAATCCCTCCCAGCCTCAGAGTCTTTACCAATGAGTCAGTTCTTCATATCAGGTGGCCTAAGTATTGGAGTTTCAGCTTCAGCATCAGTCCTTCCAATGAAGGAAACAATGTCTCTGCTTTTTAATATGCTGTCTAGGTTGGTCATAATTTTTCTTCCGAGGAACAAGCATTTTTTAATTTCATGGCTCCGTCACCATTGCAGTGATTTGGGAGCCCCCCAAAATAAAGTCTGTCACTGTTTCCATTGTTTCCCCATCTACTTGCCATGAAGTGATAGGACCAGATTCCATGACCTTCATTTTCTGATTGTTGAGTTTTAAGCCAACTGTTTCACTCTCCTCTTTCACTTTTATCAAGAGACTCTAGTTCTTCTTTGATTTCTGCCATAAGTGTGGTATCATCTGCATATGTGAGGTTATTGATATTTCTCCTGGCAAGCTTGATTCCAGCTTGTGCTTTATCCAGCCCAGCATTTCTCATGATGTACTCTGCATATAAGTTAAATAAGCAAGGTGACAATATACAGCCTTGACATACTCCTTTCCTAATTTGGAACCAGTCTGTTGTTCCGTGTCCAATTCTAACTGTTGTTTCTTGACCTGCATACAGATTTCTCAGGAGGCAGGTCAGGTTTTCTGGTATTTCCATCTCTTTAAGAATTTTCCGCAGTTTGTGGTGATCCACACAGTCGAAGTCTTTGGAATAACTTACATTGCCATATTTAAAATAGATAGCCAATGAGAATTTGCTGTATGGCTCAGGAAAATCAAACAGGGTTTCTGAATAGATCTAGAGGGGTGAGATGAGGGTGGGAGATGGGAGGGAGGTTCAAAAGGGAGGGGATCTATGTATACCGCTGGCTGATTCATGCTGAGATTTGACAGAAAACAGCAAAATTCTGTAATTATCTTTCAATTGCTAAGTCGCTTCAGTCATGTCTGACTCTGTGCAACCCCATGGATGGCAGACCACCAGGCTCCCCCGTCCCTGGGATTCTCCAGGCAAGAAGACTGGAGTGGGTTGCCATGTCCTTCTCCAATGTATGAAAGTGAAAAGTGAAAGTGAAGTCGCTCCGTCGTGTCCGACTCTTAGCAACCCCATAGACTGCAGCCCACCAGGCTTCTCCATCCATGGGATTTTCCAGGCAAGAGTACTGGAGTGGGGTGCCATTGCCTTCTCCTAAAATAATAATTTTAAAAAAGTGTTCTCTCTGAATTGATTCAGAGTTGTAAGTGTATGTCTAATAATTGCATGAGGCCTTCAACTCTCCAGAAAACCAATAACAGCGGTGAAAAATCCTGCCATGGATCATGCCCACGTTCTGCTTCCAAAGTTCCTGAGAATGCACACAGAGGTTGAAAGAAAGAGAAAAGATGGAGGCCAAGCATGAGCTATCCTTGAGAATGCACCAATTCAAATTTGTTTATCCCTGATAATTACAGTAATTTTCACCTCACTGCTTTACTTGACATGTCTATTGTTTCCTTCTCTCTAAAACCCTGATAACACCTTTTAAGATAACCTTCCCCTCTGCTCATTATTTCTCAGAGCTCTGAGCTCATGAGCAAGCTATGTATGCATCACGGATTAAACAGTCAAATTGGCTGCCTGAACCATTTACCTAAGGTAAATCACAAATGCATCAGCTCCTCCAGGGCACAGTTTGTGATGGAACTTTTCATCACACTCATGAAGCTGCAAAACTCAAGCCTAAAGGTGGATTTTCCAAAAAAGGAATGATGGTTGCAGAAATTAGTGCCAGAGCCTAGGGGCTGAAAGAAAAAAGCTGAAAAGTTTCTGTTCCTTAGCAACTGCTTTTTTTGAGTTTTAAATCAAGATTCGATGTTTGCACCTCTAGACTAACTAGATGTTTATTGAAATGATGACATAGTGAATCTTTCTGGATCCAGCTCAAAGGGATGGATTGATTCCTTCAATTTTTGTGCAGATTACTGGCCTCCCTCTCTGTTGGAGGCAAGGAGGCTTAAACAAAAACATAATACATCTAAATATACAATAGCTGTCCTAAGTAACACAAAATTCTAATGCTCTGTAAGTGCACAATGTGCTTTGTGGGTGTAAAGAAGGAGTAGAAATCCCTGACCCAGAAATACCAGGGAAATCCTCCCCAAAGAAGTGATAAGAAATTTTTTCAAAAATCAAGGCCGTTTAGATGAAAATCTAATGGAATCAATTGGCTGAAGGTACAATGAGGAGTGGATTGAAGAGAATGGTATTTGAGAAGGAAAGAGCTTACAATCACATGGGGTTGGGAGAAAGCATGGGGTGTGCACCGAGAGGAACAGCATGTGGCTGGCCACTGTGACACAAGGGTAGAGGTGTCTTGAAGGGCATTTGAAGACTCATTTTCTCTGTCCTGAGGGATGGGCTGCTGCTGCTGCTGCTAAGCCACTTCAGTCATGTTCGACTCTGTGTGATCCCATAGACGGCAGCCCACCAGGCTCCCCTGTCCCTGGGATTCTCTAGACAAGAACAATGGAGTGAGTTGCCATTTCCTTTTCCAATGCATGAAAGAGAAAAGTGAAAGGGAAGTCGCGCAGTCATGCCCGACTCTTCCCGATCCCATAGACTGCAGCAGAACAGGCTCCTCTGTCCATGGGATTTTCCAGGCAATGGTACTGGAGTGGGGTGCCATTGCAAGGCTCTCCTTGTGCTTTCCCAGGGACAGAATCGTATGATGATTTGTATTAAAGGTGAATTGCAGTTACATAGAAAAGAGAGAGGAAATGCAGCCTTTATAGGAAGGTCAAGGGTGGTTCTTTAGAGTGAAGGATGTACAGAGACTGGAGAGATCCAGGAGTAGAATCTTTAGCATTTGAGAACAGATTTGATGTTCTGGTGAGATCAGACAGTGTGAACTTTCCTTGGTTGGAGGAGTGGTCCTGCTCTTCACAGAGCCGGTCATGAACAGTATGGTTTCTACGTAACTATTGGTTGCATTGCAGAACGTGTGTCAGAGAAAGATTTTGAACACAGTTTTTTATATGTTGAATGAGATGGTTTTGGATCATCTAAGGCAGTGTTCTGAATTAAAACATAACTTTGTGACCTGTCTCTTCATCAGGAGTAATTGAAACTGTGGGATAAGACGTGATGGATAGAAGAACAGAAGAGGAGGATGACTCAGGAAGATGCTGACATTTGGTTGGCATATGAAATAACTTGAGCTTTCAAAAGATAAGAAAAATGCCAGCCAGAAAAATGAATGGGAGAAGGAAACAGGAAAGCAGGGGTCAGGGAAAGGGAAGCTGGTATTTGAAGAAAGTGATGTGCCCTTGGGTCAAGGATAATTAGGGCTGGAAAAAGTCTATTTGATGTTTTTTTTTAATTATGATTACAAAGTTCATTGCTGACTGGGAGTCAGGAGTCTTAAAACTGGTGCATGTCTGTGTCACCAAATTTCAATAGCATGCTAACACACTTTAGACGTCTTCTCAGAATAATACTTATAAGTGAACATATAAAGTACAGAATATTACAGAAAACAATGGAATTCAGCTATAAGACATTTTAATTGCTGTGATATTTAATGGCAATACCTATGTTACCAACATTTTAAATACCACTATGTAAAAGTATTGATAATGTAAGTGATATTTTAATAATGTAAGGGGTATTATTAGTGTACAAGGTCTTCATGACCCAGATAACCATGACAGTGTGGTCACTCACAGCCAGACATCCTGGAATGCAAAGTCAAGTGGTCCTTAGGAAGCATCACTATGAAAAAAACTAGTGGAGGCTATGGAATTCCAGTTGAGCTATTTCAAATCCTAAAAAAATGATGCTGTGAAAGTGCTGCACTCAATATGCCAGCAAATTTAGAAAAGTTGGCAATGGCCACAGGACTGGAAAAGGTCAGTTTTCATTCCAATCCCAAAGTAAGGAAATGCCAAAGAATGCTCAATCTACCACACAATTGCACTCATCTCACATGCTAGCAAAGTAATGCTCAAAATTCCCCAAGCCAGGCTCAACAGTACGTGAACCATGAACTTCCAGATGTTCAAACTGGCTTTAGAAAAGGCAGAGGAATCAGAGATCAAATTGCCAACATTTGTTGGCTCATTAAAAAGCAAGGGAGTTCCTGAAAAACATCTATTTCTGCTTTATTGACTATGCCAAAGTCTTTGACTGAGTGGATCACAACAAACTGTAGAAAATTCTGAAAGAGATGGAACTACCAGACCACCTGCCCTGTCCCCTGAGAAATCTGTATGCAGGTCAGGAAGCAACAGTTAGAACTGGACATGGAACAACAGACTGGTTCCAAATAGGAAAAGGAGTACGTCAAGGCTGTATATTGTCACCCTGCTTATTTAACTTATATGCAGAGTATATCATGGGAAATGCCAGGCTGGATAATGCACAAGCTGAAATCAAGCTTGCCAGGAGAAATATCAATAACTTCAGATATGCAGATGACACCACCCTTATGGCAGAAAGTGAAGAAGAACTGAAAAGCCTCTTGATGAAAGTGAAAATGGAGAGTGAAAAAGCTGGCTTAAAATTCAACATTCGGAAATCTAAGATCATGGCATTCAGTCCCATCTCTCCATGACAAATAGATGAGGATACAATGGAAACAGTGATAGACTTATTTTGGGGGGCTTGTAAATCACTGTAGATGATGGCTGCAGCCACAAAATTAGAAGATGCTCCTTGGAAGAAAAGTTACGACCAACCTAGACAGCATATTAAAAAGCAGAGATATTATTTTGCCAACAAAGATCTATCTAGTCAAAGCTATGGTTTTTCTAGTAGTCAAGTATGGGTGTGAGAGTTGAACTATAAATAAAGCTGAGCACCAAAGAATTGATGCTTTTGAACTGTGGTGTTGGAAAAGACTCTTGAAAGTCCCTTAGATTGCAGGGAGATCCAACCAGTCCATCCTAAAGGAAATCAGTCCTGAATATTCATTGGGAAGACTGATGCTGAAGCTGAAGCTCCAATACTTTGGCCATCTGATGTGAAGAGTTGGCTCATTGGGAAAGACCTTGATGCTGGGGAAGATTGAAGGTGGGAGGAGAAGGGGACCACAGAGGATGAGATGGCTGGATAGCATCACTGACTAGATGAACATGAGTTTGAGTAAGCTGTAGGAGTTGGTGATGGACAGGGAAACCTAGTGTGCTGCAGTCCATAGGATTGCAATGAGTCAGACAAAACTGAGCGACTGAACTGAACTGAACTGAAGTGATATTTTGGGATACCTGCAACAACTGTAATGTAACATAAATATGTCTCTGATTCACGACAAAAGTACAAGTGATGCTAATTCCTTTGTATTTTGTTGCCTATATTCACAACTTAAAGATGGACTATATTTCAATATGATGTTAATGAAAATAAAGATACAATTTTCTCCCCAATCATGGATTTTTAAATTATTTCCATGAATTCCTGAGGTCTGTGAACCTGGGTTTAAGAACATCTACCTTTAAGAGCATCAGTGTGTGCCTGCAAAAGTTGCTTCTGTCGTGTTTCACTCTTTGCAACCCTATGGAATGTAACCCATCAGGCTCCTCTGTCCATGGGATTCTCCAGGCAAGAATAGTAGAGTGGGTTGCCATGTCCTCCTCCAGAGGATCTTCCTGGCCCAGGGATTGAACCTGAGTCTCTTATGACTCCTTCATTGGTAGCTAAATTCTTTATCACTAGCACCAGCTGGGAAGTCCTGAGAAGCATCAGTAGTGTGGTGTAATGCTGATAGCTGAGAAGAACTGGATTAGAAGAGAAAGGATGTGAAAGGTGAGGCAATGGAGTCAGAACAGAAATAGCCCTCATGAGGGTGCAAATATGAGGGAGAAGAGAGATGGGGAGGCAGCGGAGGGGATGGTTAAGAGTTTTGCCTTATAATTAGGAGTAAATTTAAGCTCATTTACAAACAGTAAGAACTTCCCATTGGGAGTGAAAGGTTGATGGACAGGCAGTAAGGAATCATGGGATAAAAAGACTATAATAAATTATATATATATATTTTTAAAGAGAGAGATCATGAGTAGTCTGAAGTTCCTGAGAAGACAGAAGGCATTTCTTACTCACAATGATTCATACTATAAAATATTCCACAAAATATGGGGAAGAATAAAGCATACAGTTCCAATATTTATATACAATAATTTTATATTATAAAAGGTTATCACAGTCCCTTAATGAGGAATTTATATATTTATATATATAATATACTGGATTAATGATATATATAGTATATATATATCTACATATATATATCCAAACTGGATTAATTATATAAATATATTTATAGCAGCAAACTAAGCAATTCTCATTATAGAAGGCAGGTTCAATTATCCTCAATATTTAGTTTGTTACATTTGTAAAGTTTCAAGTTTCAAATGAAAGCATGCTTCAGGTGTTATTAAAGATAGCCATCTGTACTAAACCTAATTTTGAATTGCTCAAGAGAAAATCAAGAGGAAAGATATGGAACAGTATATTTTAAAAGTAATGTTGAATATTCAGGTAAGATACAGGAAAAAACATGTTTTGATTTTAAATCCTAGTGGATTTAAAGAATTAGCAGTTTCTCCCTCAATAAATTTTATCAATTTCCTATTCTTAAGGTCCCTACACATACCAGGGAAATGTTTTAATTGTATCAGATTATTTCTTTAGTATTCTCCTTTCATGGTCTAAAAAAAGCTTAAGATTTTTCTGTACCAAACTTTCTCAACTGTTTCTCCCAGTGCCAACATCGATAAAACCTGTGTTCAGTTTCAAATAAAATTGAAGAATAATGACAGTTAATATCAAAACCATGCTGCCTAGGTGTGAAATGCCTATAACTTATTTTTTTCTTACTTCTCCTAGCTCACTGAAAGAAAGATGTAGTTCCGGAAATGTTAAGATGCAAAATTGATTAGCTGTAGAAGGAATTGTTGAGGATGATTCTCAAATGTCTCCCTTGAATAATTAAGTGGATATAAAAATTAAAATACGCTTACTCCTTGGAAGAAAAGTTATGACCAACCTAGATAGCATATTCAAAAGCAGAGACATTACTTTGCCAACTAAGGTCTGTCTAGTCAAGGCTATGGTTTTTCCAGTGGTCATGTATGGATGTGAGAGTTGGACTGTGAAGAAGGCTGAGCGCCAAAGAATTGATGCTTTTGAATTGTGGTGTTGGAGAAGACTCTTGAGAGTCCCTTGGACTGCAAGGAGATCCAACCAGTTCATTCTGAAGGAGATCATCCCTGGGATTTCTTTGGAAGGAATGATGCTAAAGCTGAAGCTCCAGTACTTTGGCCACCTCATGCAAAGAGTTGACTCATTGGAGAGGACTCTGCTGCTGGGAGGGATTGGGGGCAAGAGGAGAAGGAGACCACCGAGGATGAGATGGCTGGATGGCATCACTGTCTTGATGGACGCGAGTCTGAATGAACTCCGGGAGTTGGTGATGGACAGGGCATCCTGATGTGCTGCGATTCACGTGGTCGCAAAGAGTTGGATACGACTGAGCAACTGAACTGAACTGAATTTCTATCATGGATTAAGATCAATGAGGTCCTGATTAGATTTCCATTCTAGAAAAGTCAAACCCATAGGGACACAGAACAGATTAGACCTGTAGTTGAGGTTAGAGGAAACATTTAATACAAAGATCAGCTTCAGGGAATTTTTAGGGGTGATGAGCCTGTTCTGTATCTTGATTGTATTGATGTTTACATATTTTGGAGCTTCCCAGGGAGCGCGGAGGTAAAGAATCTGCCTGCCAATGCCAGAGTCATGGTTTGGATACCTGAGTTGGGAAGATACCCTGAAGGAGAAAATGGCAATCCATTCCAGTATTCTTGCTTGGAAAATTATATGGACAGAGGATTCTGGCGGGCTACAGCTCATGGGGTTGCAGAGAGTTGGACACAGCCGAGCAAGTAGCAGTTACTTGTTTCTATGCACTGGTCAAAACTCACTGCACACCAAACTGGACACCAAAAAGAGTGAGTTTTATTATACATAAAGTAAAAAAATAAAGTAAAAAATGAGAGAAGTAAAAACAAAAAAGTGTTTACAAAGAGTAAAAATAAAAGAAGACCCAGTAGACAGTAGCATCCCATGATCTTGAAAATAGAGAAGTAGACACATAAGTCAGTTGGAAGAAGATGAGGTTGTCTTCAACAAGCAGCAAGCTTATGTTATGGTAGTGGAGGCGAAGCAGCTGTCAGTGGTGACAAAATCTAAGATAGCCTTGGAAATAGGCATTTGACGAGGATTTGATGAGAAGATTCTTCAAGGCGGAAATCTCAGAGAGGCCAAGGTCTTGAATGTGTCACCCATACATGCCCCAGGATGATGGCAGAACTCGTTCAGGGTCCTAAGTCATTAAGAGGGCAGGGGGCGACTTTCTGTGAGATGCACACTGAGAGGGATTTGAGAGCTGAGCTGTGTCAGGGAGTGGGGCAGTGTAGTTGAGAGGCATTCATCGCAAGGATTTTTATTTTAAGAGCATGAGGAGATAAAGCCTCAACCCCAACCCACTTTCTGACTGGAATATATGGGAGGTGAAAGGTGAAGGAAGCTTCCTTTAAGGGACTTCAGGAGCAATAGTGACCTCAAGGGAGAACCACTTTTCAGGTTTGATAAAGGGTTAAAGGAAGGCTCTGAGGTGAGGGTGAAGTCCAGACAGCATCAGACACTGACAGAATTTTCATTAAATAGGAGAGCAGTAAGAGGTTATGGTTATGGTAGGTGAGGACAGGCAGGGCACTGGGGATTCTGGTGCTGAAAGGACAGAGTATCTTTTAGGTGTTAATGTTAAGGACAGGGTGAGAACGTACTGTGCTTGGGACCAGCGCTTCCAGAATAATCACAGCAGGAATGACAGCTACCACCAGGGGCTCTGAGTGTCCTAAGGCTACCTCCTTCTCCCTCATCTGCTTCCAGGTTTTCTGTAAGGGTTTGCATTCATTGCAAGCTCCCTTGAACCGCAAGACTAGTGACAAACTTTGTATAGTGTGCTCAAGGTCATGAATAGACAAGACAGAACTGTGAGGCCTATTGTCTTCTCTCCAGTGAGCCAGACCTGGAGCCCTGCCCGGAGTCTACCATATTCTGACTTCTCTGTGATTTTCTTTGGCACAAGCTGCATCACCCTCGGCTTTATAACTAGAAGATGGAGTCTACCCAGAGCCAGGACTATGCTCTCTAAAGGAAAAAAGAGAGAGAGAGAGGAGAGAGGAGGAGGAGGAGGAGAAAGAAGAAACAGCTAAAACAGAAATGACTCTTCAGAAGTAATATTTTAAATGCCTACTTTTTTTTTTCCATAAAAATACAATGTCTGTTTCCAATCATAAGACAATTTGTTTATAGGATTTATCTCAGGCCTTGTGATCTAGTAATATCTATGTGTGCTGTGGTGTGCTAAGTCGCTTCAGTCATGTTTGACATTTTGCAACACTTCTGACTGTAACCCGCCAGGCTCCTCTGTCCAAGGGACTCTCCTGGCTAGAATCCTAGATGGGTTGCCACACCCTCCTCCCTGGGATCTTCCTGACCCAAGGATCCAACCTGTGTCTCCTTTGCTGCCTGCATTGGCAGGCAGGTTCTTTACCACTGGCGCCACCTGGGAAGCCTCAGTAGTGGCTATAATAACCATTAAAACTTAATGATGAGCTTCTTTATTTTTATTTTATTGGCAAGTTTCTGTGACTTTGTGTGTAACCAGATTTGAAGTGAAGTGAAGTCACTCAGTCGTGTTGGACTCTTTGCGACCCCATGGCCTTCCAGGCTCCTCTGTCCATGGGCTTTTCCAGGCAATATACTGGAGTGGATTGCCATTTCCTTCTCCAGGGGATCTTCCCAACCCAGGATTGAACCCGGTCTCTCACATTGTAGACAGACACTTTACTATGAAGATGACCCCAAAGGCTTAAATGGAAAGACCTTCATGAAGAAGAGACCTGAGCTGAATGACCCTCCTGCCTCATCATTGACCTTTTCCCCTGCCCCACCTGACAGGGCCCCATTGGTTGATCGGTTATAATCTTTAAGTGAAAAATTGATGCAAGTAAGGTTATATGGTGTCCTGAGTGCTCACTGTTGGTCATAACCATTCTTATGAATGAAGCATATGGATAATTTTTGCTGCCACCCACAAATGTCCAAAGCTTTTCTTCACATGAGATGTTTTGATTTCTGAATCATTTGAAAAATGGTGTACCACTTTCTTCTGGCCTTCATAGCTTCTGATGAGAAATTTGCTATCATTCAAATTATTTTCCCACTGTAGGTAAGATGTTATTACTCTCACTGCTTTGAGGGTATTTTCTTTGTTATCAGAAGTTTGTGGGGGTTTTGATGTGGTTTTCTTTGGGTTTATCCTATTTAGAATTCATCCAACTTCATTAATTTGTACTTTCTGTACTTAGTCCAAATTTGATAAGTTTTTAGCCATTATTTCTGGCCAGTGATCTATTAGTTCACTGGGCTTTGTTCACATCCTAACATTGAGACCGTGTTGAAAGGTTGAAGATTTGCTTTAGATTCTGCCCAGCATCCTGATTTCCACTGGGAATTGAAACTTTCCTTCAAATCCCTCATGGGGCTGTGGTGAGTCAGTTAGTGCTGCCCCCTCAGAGGTCTGGCCCAGGAATGACCAGTGTGTGCTGACAGCTGAGTCACAGGTCCAGATGAGCAGAGGGAAGAATGCCATGGGCAATGAGCAATGGCAGAGGGAGCAAGTTTGAATTTGTCCAGCTGGCCTGGATTACATGGCCTGCTCCATGTGCCTGGATAGAGTCTTTTTACAGAGTCAGAGGACAGTGGGCAACAATGTTTCTTTCATCTGCTTCTTCAACTTCAATTTCATGAGAGCCATAGTTGATCCAACCCTCTTGACACCTTGCACCAGCTTTGGTCATGTCTGAGTTTTCTTGGTCTGGAGTGTTAGCCACCCCTCCATGTCTCCCTGCCCTCAGGAAACTAGGGAAAAAACAAACAAGAGATGACTCTGGAATTTAAGATCTGGCTTCCTGCTTGCTCTGGCAATAATGTTGTAGGCAAATTGGCAGCTCCCAGCAGCCCTAGACTTCTTATCTGAAAGATAAGGACCCTGAAAAATAAGCAGAGAAAATTCCTACATAATTCCTAAGTAGTTTGGATCTCACATGAAATGACAGATATAAAAATGCTATTAAAATTCTAAAATGTAATACAAATGTTACCACTTTTCATCCTGAGATTCCACATAGACTCTCCTAGATGTCAACTCTTGGTGCCTGAACTCCTAAGCTTCTGGTGTATTCATAGACTATAGTTAGGACTTTATAAAGACAATAAAAAATTCTTTGAAAACAATAATCTCATATTGTAGAATGATTTGTGCAGTTAATTCCCTGTAGCTGTATCTTTTAAGAGCTGTGATTAAGACATGATGCAATTTTGAGGTTAACCCCAAACCCTCCTTAGCTGGCTTTAGCAGTAGAGATGCCATTCTCTTGACATTTGGTTATGCTTCTGAAAACAACAGAATGGGAAATACTAGAGATCTCTTCAAGAAAATTAGAGATACCAAGGGGACATTCCATGCAAAGATGGGCTCGATAAAGGACAGAAATAGTATGGACCTAACAGAAGCAGAAGCTATTAAGAAGAGGTGGCAAGAATACACAGAGGAACTGTACAAAAAAGAGCTTCACGACCAAGACAATCACGATGGTATGATCACTCACCTAGAGCCAGACATCCTGGAATNAACATTCAAAAAACGAAGATCATGGCATCCAGTCCCATCACTTCATGGCAAATAGATGGGGAAACAGTGTCAGAGTTTACTTTTCTGGGCTCCAAAATCACTGCAGATGGTGATTGCAGTCATGAAATTAAAAGATTCTTACTCCTTGGAAGAAAAGTTATGACAACCTAGATAGCATTTTGAAAAGCAGAGACATTACTTCGCCAACTAAGGTCCATCTAGTCAAGGCTATGCTTTTTCCTGTGGTCATGTATGGATGCAAGAGTTGGACTGTGAAGAAGGCTGAGCACTGACGAATTGATGCTTTTGAACTGTGATGTTGGAGAAGACTCTTGAGAGTCCCTTGGACTACAAAGAGATCCAACCAGTCCATTCTGAAGAGATCAGCCCTGGGATTTCTTTGGAAGGAATGATGCTAAAGCTGAAGCTCCAGTACTTTGGCTACCTCATGCGAAGAGCTGACTCATTGGAAAAGACTCTGATGCTGAGAGGGATTGTGGACAGGAGGAAAAGGGGACGACAGAGAATGATCTGGCTGGATAGCATCACCAACTCGATGGACGTGAGTTTGAGTGAACTCCAGGAGTTGGTGATGGACAGGGAGGCCTGGTGTGCTATGATTCATGGGTCACAAAGAGTCAGACACAACTGAGCAACTGAACTGTACTGAACTGAACCACCTATATTTTCTTTTATGCATTGCCTCTGTTAAAATATTAGCTCTTTTCTTTACACTGATGTCTAGGTTAATTGTTGTGAATTCTTGGTTTTAATCTGCATTTACTCGAAGTTCCCACATGACTATGTTTTCACTGAACACACTTCTCTGGTCCTAGTTGTCACTGTTCTCAGGATGTCATCAGACAGAGCTAAGCAACAGTACAACTGAGGCAGATTCCCCTTCCCCAAGCATACCCTACAGATACCTGCCAGCTTTGCTCTGGTATCAGGACCCCTGCAGTGGCACAAGGGTGTGTGGAAAACCCTGGTTTGGGCAGAAGGAATACTGTCCTGATTCAGTGGTCTCTGAAAGCAAGATTTCTCTCACTTAGAAGGCATGCCATGTGTGCTTCCTTCCGTGGTTTATCACTGTTTTTTTTCTGAGCTCAGTAAAAGCCTCTAGTGTGTGCTTTTCAGCAGTCTCAGAGAACAAAGAAAGAACTCTCTGAAACTGAAAATATGAAAGTGAAGTGAAAAGCTGAGTAACATGATAGAAAATAACAGAAGGTAGAAAAGAAAAAGGAAATTAGAAGGGGGAAAATGACAAGAAAATTAGCAGATTATCTGGGATTTAGCAACACGCAATCACCTAAATTTATAGAGAAAATAACAGGTAAAATTTTTTAGACCACGAGTGAGGATGAAAATGTTTATATTTATTTATCTATTTGCTTGTGTGCGTGCATGCTAAGTCACTTTAGTAGTGTCTGACTCTTTGTGACCCTTTGGACTATAGCCCACCAAGCTCCTCTGTCTAAGGATTTTCCAGGCAAGAATACTGGAGTGGGTGGCCATTCCCTTCTCCAAGAGATTGATCTAACCCCTTGATCTAACTTGCATCTCCTGCACTCTTGCACTCCAAGTGGATTCTTTACCACTGAACCACCAGGAAAGCCCAGCTATTTGTTTATTTTATATCAAATAGTACTAACTTTGGATTTCTGCAGTACTCTAATATTTTTCTAGACAACAGAGGCTCTGAGTAAACTCTTTAATAATGTATTATCACTCAAATTCAAGAGATAAAAGCTCTGGTTTCCCAACCAGTTAGAGTAATGCCACATCTCATTTTGCCCTGAGAGTCGTAAACAAAGGTAGGTGGGCATGGCCTTACTGCCTTGAGGAAGTCTCTTAATGTAACCAAACACTCTAGGGCTCCAGTGATTCATGAGGAAAGAAAGTGAGCTGTGCCAGAGACAAAGAAAAGTGGGTGAGCCCTCTGAACCTCACATTATTAAAGATTCATTCTGATGTGGCCTGGGTCAAACCACATCTTTCACCTGGTCTATCCAAATCTCGTTTTACGCATCTGCAAAATGGGAGCAGTATTTTCCATCCTGTACTCTCAGATGTGGAAATTACACAGGCTAACACTCATGGAGACCTGGCATGTTGCACACTGAGTAGGAACTGGCCAGCAAAGGAAGGGTAGAGAGAAGTTCAGACGCGTGAAGGCACAGATGTGTATTGGTGTTACATAGCTGACTTTGCTTAAGGCTTTTGGCAATTTTGCAAAGAAGGTAGAATATATCACATTGGTAATGAGCACAGACTCTGGAGGTGACTGCTGTGGTCAGTTGAGAATGGGGTGCCCACCTCAGGCTAAATTGCAGTTCTGTCCTCAGAGATGGGGGTTGACAACTGAAAGAGAAAATAAGCCAAAAATGAGGGAAAATAGAAGAGCTGACTCTTTGGAAAAGACGCTGATGCTGGGAAGGATCAAGGGCAGGAGAAGAAAGGAGTGACAGAGGATGAGACGGTTGGATGGCATCTTTGAATCAATGGACATGAATTTGAGCAAACTCCATGAGATACTGAAGGAAGGGAAGGCTGGCGTGCTATAGTCCACGGGGTCGCAAAGAGTTGGACATGACTGAGTGACTGAACAACAAGATCCTCCACACTGACTCAGAGGAAGAGAAAAGTAGTTTTCAGAATGGAGAAAGATGCTGCCCAGAGGAAACAGAACAAAACACGTCACTGCTTCCTCACATACCCTCAGTGGAGCCTGACCTCTCGTTAATTCATGGGGTGTGACAAGTGCGTACATACCTCCAGTCAACCTAATCTAGGGACATCCTAATCCCATGATGCAAATATACCACGTGCGATCACCACACACCAACAAGAACATCTATAGGAAAGGAAACGGGTGACCTACTGGGACACTCACCCCAGGAGAAACAGACCTGCCTCAGAAAGCAGAGGAGAGTGCTGTAGGGGCTGCTGAGGAAAACATGTCCTGAACAAGATCAGTGGCTTTGATGGAGATAAAAGAAAATAAGAAAAAGATCTTAAAAGTTATAAAAAGTAGAGTCAAAATAAATGTATACACTGAACAGTCAATTGCTGTCTTTGAAGACTCAGCTCATTGTTTATTAGTAGAATAATATTTTAAAAAACTTAAAGTGAAGAAGAAAAAGTTGGAGAACATGAAAGATAGAAACATTGGCTGTGTATCATGAATGTAACATACATCCAGAAAACCAGGACAAAAATGGCAAAACATTGAAAAAATAATAGAAATAAGTGTCTGGAAGCTAAAGAATAACATGGATGCTTCAGACAAGAGTCCTTAATGTTCTATGGATGTCTGGATGAGCTAGAAAAGAACCTCTGTGCATGTCTGGAGCAATTCAATGAATGCAAAGACAGTAAAAAATGTCTGCAAATCTAGAACTGAAAGTCAAGCTGCATTCAAAGAGACAGATGTTAGTGGCACCCTTCCCTAATACTCAGCTCACCTGATTTCATAATAAATCTCAGCCCTGCCGCACCATCACCCTGAGGCCGGAGGGATGCCAGTGCGGTCTTGGCTGCTCTTCTGCTCCACTCTTCTCACCCCGCAGAAGTGGGAGGCAGAGGACGTACACTTCTTCATGCATTTCAGGAGCTTGACTTACCCGTTTTTCAGTAGAGGGAGAGGATGGGAATAGGACCCCATGCCCTGTCACCTCCAGCATTTGGAATCCCCTCATCTTTTTTGGCTGCACTTGGTCTTTGTTGCAGCTGCAGACTTTTTGTTTTGGTTTGCAGGCTTCTCTAGTTGTGGCATGTGGGCTTAGTTGCCCTGCAGCATGTGGGATCTTATTTCTCCAGTGAGGGATTGAACCCATGTCCCCTGCATTGGAAGGCAGATTTTTAACCAATGGACCACCAAGGAAGTCTCTAGGATCCACTCCTTGTGGGTCAGTTTTGACAGTCACAAAGGTATCTCTTGAATGTCCCTCTAGCCTGACTAGAATGGACATGCAGGTGTGAATCCCTGGGAGCTGGTGTTGGGGTTGACTGGGTCAGGGTCATTTTGTCAGTATTGTCAAAAGACACATTGCAGTGATCTGTAGCTTTGTAACGTGTGGGCCAGTGAGCACCATTCCCCTCCCCATATGCCCAGCTTTATGTTAGGCCCAGGGTGAGAGGAAAATCCCAATTAAAATTATCTGTGGAGAAACGACTAGAAAACTATTTATGAAGATGATGATGGCATCTTTAGCATCGTGGTAGTTTTGATAACCACAAGATGCTTCTGTTATTCAAGTAATGGGCTCACTCACTCAAGTTCCCCTGTTTCACAGATTGTTTATTTGGTTTTGCCGATTCCTCACTATTGTAACTACATACTTAAACAACCTCTTATTGTGCAGAGTAAACCTTCAAGGATGCAACCCTGAAGCAAATTGTTCCCCGTCCCCTGGGCCGGTGACGTGACTGTATCCATGTCTCATGTGGCAGCAAGCCATGTAAGGTTGCTGCACACACCCGGAGCCCAGACAGAGGGAGGGCCCTGGGGTCTTGCTCTCAGATCTCGAAAGCTTCTGTGTCTCTAGTTCACTGTGACATCCTCTCCCTCAGGCATCAAAGCTGAGTGTCCCAGACTCTCAGCCCAAGAAAATGCATGATGGATGAGATAAAATAATTCAAAACATTGTCCTCCGATTATTTTTCCTGTTTCTTCATGCCATTATCTATCTGCCTGTATGTTCATTAATAGTAACACAGTCCAAGTATTTCTAAATTTAGGTGTCATAATTTCTATTTAAGATTATGCTTTAGTTTGTTTGGGGAGATTGACTACATTTATGATATATATGAAAAACTTTAATTCATGCCTTTGACTTAAAAAATAGAGGAAAACATTTCATTAGATAATATTTTCTCTTGTGCTGATTCAAAAAGAATGGTAATTCTACAGAATGAATTAGTTTTCCTAATTGGAAAATAAAGAAAACAGTCTGACAGGTATCTGAGCACTTTTAAGATACATTTAAATATACTAAATTGCAGTGTGGTTTTTCAATATGCTACTTATAAATGTACTGAGTTTTATTTAACAAGCAGTTGAAGCATATTTCCTCACAGGGAAACTGTTTAAATAGTTTAGTGGTCAAAATTCTTAAATGAAAATAATATCATAAAATTCCATTGAAAATGATGGTGCCTTTTTGGGATTGGTTCAGTTCATATGTATTTAATACAATAATTTTTAAGACTATGGAGTAGCTGAAAGAATTAAAATAACACCCTATAATGTACAGCATTTAATATAATTGAAATGTGTTACACTTCTTTTTATAGTTGAGTTGTCACTTCATTATTCACTTGTGCCCTGTAAAACCATAAAAATATATACAAGAACAAATTATTCAACTTATGATCCACTAATTTACAGGCACCCCTCACATAAGAACAGTCAGCGTTTCCTTTGCCATTTCTACGCACAAGGGAGATTGTCTTGTTTTCTCTGCAGACCTCCCACCCATCTGGACAGAAATCAAAGTTTGTCTTGTCTTTCAGCCAGTTTCCTTCATTGGCATAAAACTGCATTTCTTGTGGGACCAGGCTTTTTTTTTTTTTTTTTTTTTATACCTGAACTTGTATCTTAACCACAGTTGAATGCACAAGAAGTAAAAGCTTATTCCAAGCTTGGTCATTTACTGAATGATTCCTTTAAAGTTTTCTACAAAATTATACAATCTGGAAGGCTGGGGTAAGTAGTGGGGTCTATGCAGATGTCCAGGCTGTAAGAACGATGAATTGAGATGTTGGTGACCATGTCACCCAGTACTTGCCCTAATCTGGAATACAAGGAAGGAAAGATGCCACATACAAGAGAAGGGAAAAGGAGCGAGGCCCAGTATTATTTGCACCCCTGGTCACTGTTCCTGAACTTCACGGCATCGTTGCCTTCACACATTTGAGTGCCTCAATAGTTCCCTGATGAGATCTTTGGTGCTTCTCTAATGAATTCTGTTTTTCACCTAAGCTGGTTTGAAATGAATTTCTGTCACTTACAATCCTCAGAATCCCAACTGGTAGAATATTGAATGGCTTAGATTCTGGGACTAGACTTTCTGAGTTTGCTTTACTGTAATAGTTATAAAAATGTGCCACTGCTGCTGCTGCTAAGTTGCTTCAGTCATGTCCAACTCTGTGCGACCCCATAGATGGCAGCCCACCAGGCTCCTCTGTCCCTGGGATTCTCCATGCAAGAACACTGGAGTGGGTTGCCATTTCCTTCTCCAATGCGTGAAAGTGAAGTTGCTCAGTCGTGTCCAACTCTTAGCGATCATGGACTGTAGCCTACCAGGCTCCTCTGTCCATGGATTTTCCAGGCAAGGGTACTGGAGTGGGGTGCCATTGCCTGCTCTGAATGTGCCACTAGAAGCTGTTATCTCAGCCCTCTCAATGTCAAAAAGGAGAAAAATAATATTATATCACTTCTTGAGAGTATTAGCCAAACCCTGGGAAGAGGAGCTGCATACATTCCATATATTTAAACATATTCATGTACACATAAAACAGGAAGGAAGAAAAGAATGGCTTCCTAACAGTAGAAGCCAACTCCAGAATTTCAGAAGACTGGTAAAAGCCACTTTGCTTCCATCACAGTAGTAGCAGAGTCAGATGGGAAGCATCATGGATACAAAACTAATGGGAGAAAGTTGCATGATGAAAAAGACCGCTAGGTAGGCTCCAAGCACTCCTTCCAAAGGACTCACTAACCACAATGGTAGACATTCACAGTGCAGACACTTGACAGAGCATGGTTTAACTAAAGGATCAGAGTGAACATCCCCATCACAGGGCAACTTGCTGTCAGGGTCATCTGGCGTGGTGCTCTCTCTGAGAAGGACATAGCACCATTCTTATGACATCCTCGACAAAGTGCACAGGAATCTATCCGGAGGAAACAACTGACAGACCCATTCTGTGGAACAATTGTACTCTCCTCTTCTGGAAGTGTAATGTTGTCAGGGATAAAGAAAAGGTGCAGCGCATTCCAGAATGAAAGAGATTCTTGATTAGATCCTAGGCCAGGAAAATAGCGCTAAAGCAGAGTATTGTGACTTTTGTCAAAATTTTGAACAAGATCTATCAATTAAACAAGTGTTCATCAACATTAAATTTCCTGAATTTGATCCTGATACTATGGCTGTTTAAAACAAATCTCTTTTTGTAACAAGTTCTCACTAAGGTATTAAGGAGCCAGGGGCATGATGACTCCAGACTGCTATCAGATAACTGAGACAAAAATAATATACCTATTTGTATGTGTGTCAGAGAAAGACAAATATCATATGATATCACTTACATGTGAAATCTAAATGACTTACTTATAGCACAGAGAACTATATTCAGTGTTTTGTAATAACCTATATGGAAAAAAATCTGTAAAAGAATATATATATATATATATATTTATAACTTAATCATTTTCCTATATCTAAAAAAACACAGCATTGTAAATCAACTACACTGCCGCTGCTGCTCCTAAGTCGCTCAGTCGTGTCCAACTCTGTGCGACCTCATGGACTGCAGCCCACCAGGCTCCTCCACCCATGTGATTTTCCAGGCAAGAGTACTGGAGCGGGGTCCATTGCCTTCTCCGAATCAACTACACTCCAATATAAAAATTAAAAAGTACTACCTAGAGATTAAGAAAAGAATAAACATAGAAGAGATTGGATCAAGATGGCAGACAAGTAGGACGTGGAGCTCACTTTCTTTCCTAAATAAATAAAAAATACATCTATATATGAAATGACTCTCACAGAGCATCTACTGAACACTGGCAGAAGACTTCCTTTTTTTTTTTTTTTTTTTCGAAAGAGAATCTCCACCTAAGTGGGTAGGGCAAAAAAGAGAGATAAATAAAAAGAGGGAGAGAGAAAGGAACTAGGATAGGAAGTGCACCCCTGGGAGGGAGCTGTGAAAAAGGGAATGCTTCTGCACATTGGGAAGTCCTCTCACTGGCAGGGACAGAGGGAGACCTTTAGGGCCTGGGAGGAGAATACAGCATTGACTCATGGAGGACAAAGTGAGGACAGGCTGCACAGGTGGTCAGTGCCACCAGGCACTGCCCAGCCTAAGATGCTTGCCTGCTGGGGCGAGTTAGAGCTGAGTGTTAAGGCTTCGGCTTTGAAGTTCAGACCCTGAGGACAAGGCTGAATTTGGCTGTATGGAGACAGCCTGAAGGGGCCTGGGAGTGATGCACCACAACCCAGGGAGTCTGGAAAGAAGTCTGGACCCACCAGAGAGGCAAGAGACCATTGTTGGGAGGCGGGGACATGTGGGGCAAGGGGTGGCCACCATAGGAGCTTACTTATCCACATGCTCTCAGGGGGCACAGGACGAGCAACATGAGCTCCAGGGGCAGGTGTGAGCTGCTGCCGCTGCATCTTGGACTCCAGAGGTGGGCGTGGCCTTGTAAGCTGGTGCAGATTGCTACCCCAGCCTTCCTGGGAGCACATGCAGCCTGCTGCTGCTGCTGCTGCTGAGGGTCCCATGACCAAGAGTCAATAGCTGCCTCTGCCTTCTGGGGAAGTACACAGGTCACACACATGCACACCCTCTATTAAGTGGACAATGGCCAGCATATGCTGAGGTGAGGAAAGAGACACCAAAAATAGCCCTTATGTCAAAAAAAAAAAAAAAATTTAAACCTACACAAGGTACGCAGGGACACTCCTGCCTATAAGTAACCCGGGGCCTGGTGGGCTGCAGTCCATGGGGTCGCTAGGAGTCGGACACGACTGAGCGACTTCACTTTTACTTTTCACATTCATGCACTGGAGAAGGCAGTTGCACTCCACTCCAGTGTTCTTGCCTGGAGATTCCCAGGGATGGGGGAGCCTGGTGGGCTGCCATCTATGGGTCGCACAGAGTCGGACACGACTGAAGTGAGACAGCAGCCAAGACAGGAAGAGAAATAAATAATTTCTCAGGCTAGCAAAAACTAAAAGAATACAGCCATACTAAACCTACCCTAAAAAAACATTGAGTAGTCATCTCTAAATAGAGAAGAAACAAGAAGATAAAGAAAGAGAAAAATCACAATTGGTAACTAAATCACAAATTATTTAGTATAAATATTAAAAAAAAAGACTAGTTGTGAAAGCAATGATAAATGTAGAAGTATAAATGGAAGAGGTAAAAAAGACATAAAAATAATAAAATGCAGGGAAGGAGAGAAGGAAAATGCAAATATTTTTTCTTTTTAGAATGTGTTAAAGCCTACATGACTATCAGTCTAAAGCAAGCAGTGATAGGAAGAGTTAACATACTTGCAAAACAGGGCAACCACAAATCAAAACATGCAATAGATTCACACACACCAAAAAAAAAAAAAAAAAATAAGAGAACATAAGCATCAAGTAAAAAGAAATCATCAACCACAGAGAGGAAAACAAAAAGGAAAAATGAAATACAGAATCAACTGGAAAACAAAGTTCAGTATGGCAATAAGTACATTATGTATCAATAATTATCTTAAGAGTCAATGAACTCAAGGCTCCAATAAAGACATATAGTGGCATAGGAGAAAGAAAAATTTTAAAAGAGCCTACACTATGCTGCGTACAAAAATGAACCTTAGGACAAAGGATGCACATAGGTTGAAATGAGGGGATGGAAACAGATTTCATGCAAGCAAATGTGACAAGAAAGTGAGAGTTGCAATACTCATATCAGGCAAAATAGACTTCATAAAAAGCATAAAGAAGGACACTGCTGCTGCTGCTAAGTCGCTTCAGTCATGTTCGACTCTGTATAATGATAAAAAGATCAGCATAAGAAGATTTACATTAGTCAACATATAGCACCTATAGGAGAACTGAAATACAAAAAATAAACGTTAGCAGACATAAAGAGAGAAATCAGTGGGAATACAATAATTGTAGGAGACTCTAATATCCCACTCACATCAGTGGACAGATCTTTTAAACAGAAAATCAATTAGACAATAGAGATCCTAAGTGATACAATAGAACAGTTAGACCTAATTGATATTTTTAGGACATCATACCCCCCAAAAACAGAATACTCATTCTTTTCAAGTACACATGGAATGTTCTGTAGGACTGACCACATACTAGGGCACAATACTAACCTTAAAAAATTTAAGAATATAGAAACTATTCTAGGTATCTTCTCTGGTCACAATGGCATGAAACCAAAACTCAACCATAGGAAAGAAACGAGAAATAAATGATTACATGTAGATTAAATAACATACTACTAAAACCCAAGATTGATGATAAAATCAAAAAGGAAATTAAAAAATACCTTGAGACAAACAAAAATGAAACACAATCATACAAAATCCATGGGACATAGCAAAAGCAGTTAGAGCAGTTTGTAGTGATAGAGACCTTCCTCAAAAAATAAGAAAAATCTCAAATAAACAACCTAACCTTCCACTTAAAAGAATTAGAAAAAGAACAAACAAAACTAAAGTCAGCAGAAGGAAGCAAATAATAAAGATCAGAGAGAAAAATAAATAAAATAGATTAAAAATAGAAAAAAATCAATAAAACCAAGAGCCAGTTCTTTGAAAGGATAAACAAAATTGACAAACCTCTGGCTAGACTCACTGAGAAGAAAAGAGAGTCACTGATGCAGAAGTGGATGTTTTTCTGAAACTCTCTTGCTTTCTCTATGTTCCAATGAATGTTGGCAGTTTGATCTCTGGCGCCACTGCCTCTTCAAAACCCAGCTTTTACATCTGAAAGTTCTCAGTTCACGTACTGTTGAAGCCTGTCTTGGGTCTTGGAGGATTTTGAGCATTACCTTGCTAGCATGTGAAATGAGTGCAGATGTAAAGGGGTTTGAACATTCTTTGGCATTGCCTTTCTTTGGGATTGAAACAAAAACTGACCTTTTTCACTCCTGTGGCCACTGCTGAGTTTTCCAAATCTGCGCCTTATTGATTGCAGCGCTTTCACAGAATCATCTTTCAGGATTTTAAATAGCTCAGCTGGAATTCCATCACCTCCACTAGCTTTGTTCATAGTATTGCTTCCTAAGGCCCACTTGACTTCACACTTTATATCTGGCTGTAGGTGAGTGACCACATCACTGTGGTCATCTGGGTCATTAAGACTTTTCTTGTCTAGTTCTTCTGTGTTTTCTTGCCACCTCTTCTTAATCTCTTTTTCTTCTGTTGTGTCCTTATCATTTCTGTCCTTTCTCATGCCCCTTCTTTCATGAAATGTTCCCTAGATACCTCCAGCTTTCTTGGAGAGATCTCTAATCCTTCACATTCTATTGTTTTCCTCTATTTCTTTGTATTATTCATTTAGAAGGCATTCTTTTCTCTCCTTGCTGCTCTCTGGAATTCCATTCAGTTGAGTGTCTTTTCCTTTCTCATTGTATGTTAAACTCTTCCTTAATAATGGTCACTCATTGATTGTATAAGGCCAGTTATACACCTTTTCAATTTATATATTTTATGTTAAATATTATATTAGTGTTAACAGCTTTAGAAATTATAATAACCTTATGATGTAGATTCTAGTAACATCTATATTTAGAGCTGAAAAAACTTGAATGTAAAGTCTTAGTGACTCACCCAAGTTCACATAGCCACTGAGGAGTAGCTATAAGATTTGATCCAGGGAATCATACGAGAGCTCATATTCTCAGCACTAGGTTGTATGGTCTTTCATATCTAACAGTGGTCTTTTCCATCATATCTCAACTTATCCTTCAGAGTTTTCTGCTTATTATTTTATTTCACTGTATTTCAAATGATCTCCTCAGTTTTCACTTTTAGTTGCTTAAATCTCTTTTCAGTCATGTCTTATTTGTTCATTAATTCATCTACTGAGGTCCATGTTCATATATTTTGTTTCTAGAAGTTTAATTTTCTGAAAAAATCTGCTTACTCTCTTTTAATTATAGAGTATTTCAATCTCATATGTAAACACACACTTTTTATTGATTGCTTGATGCACTGATACATTATTACCAAAGTCCACAAGTTACATCACCTTTCACTCTTCCTGTTGCATAGTACTATAGGTTGTGATAATAGAGATTACTGATTACAATACCATACAGATTAACTAAACTTTTCTAAAATCCCCTGTGCTCCACCTATTCCTCTTTCTCTCCCTTCCAATCCATGGAAACTTCTGATCTTTTTACTCTCTTTATAGTTTTGCTTTTTTCAGAATGCCATATAGCTGGAATCAATCAGTATGTGTCTTTTTCAGATTTACTTTTTTTCTTAGGAATATGTATTTAAGAGTCTTCTATGTCTTTTTATGACTTGGTAGTTCATTTACTTTTTTATCATCCAATAATAGTACATTTTGTGGATAAAACACAGTTTGATTATCCATTCACCTATTGAAGGACATCTTAGTTGCTTCCAAGTATTGGCAATTGTAAATAAAGTTGCTATAAACATATGTATAGATTTTTGTGTAGATTCAGGTCTTCAGCTCATCTGGGTAAATACCTAATAGCTCAGAGGATGAGTTACATAGCAACACTATGTTTAGTTTTGTTAGAAACTGCCAAATTGTCTTCCAGAGTGACTGTTCCATTTTTCATTCCCATAGCAATAGATAAGCATTCTTGTTGTTCCACATCCTTACAAAGATTTGGTATTTTCAGTATTTGTGGTTTGTGCCATTCTAATAGATGTGTAGCGGTTTCTTACTATAGCTTTTAAATTGCAATTTCCTAATGACATATAGGGGCTTCCCTTGTAGCTCAGACAATAAAGAATCTGCCTGCAAGTCAGAAGACCTGGGTTTGATCTTTGGCTCAGAAAGATCCACTGTAGAAGGGAATGGCTACCCACTCTAGTATTCATGCCCGGAGAATTCCATGGACAGAGGAGCCTGGAGGGCTATAGTTCATGGTGTCACAGAGTCAGACACGACTGAACATGCACTCATGCATATGAAATATAACATGAAGCATTTTTTCATATGCTCAACTGACATTATCATATCCTTTTTGGTGAGGTGTCTGTTATTATATTATCCTATTATTGGGTTGCTGGTTTCCTTGCTGTTGAATATAGTGATGTTGAATATAGATACAGAAGGGTATATTTTGGATATAGTCCATCATCACACATATGTTTTGCAAATATTTTAGCTCTATTTGTAGTTTATATTGTCAGTTTCTTAATAGCATCTTTCATAGAGTAGAGATTTTTACTTTTATTGAAGTTTAACTTAATGTTTTTTTTTATAGATCATAATTTTGGTGTTGCATCTAAAAAGTCATCATCAAAACCAAGGTCGCCTAGAATTCACCTCTGTTAACTTGTAGAAGTTGTATAATTTTCCTTTATATTATATGTCTATGATAAGGACACATTTTGAGTTAATTTTGTAAAAAGTATAAGTTGTGACAGTTGTGTTTGACTCTTTTGCTGTCCCATGAACTGGGGCCCTCCAGGCTCCCCTGTCCATGGGATTTCCCAGGCAAGAATACTGGAATCGGTTGCCATTTCCTTCTCCAGGGGATCTTCCCAACCCAGGGATCAAACTTGGGTCTCCCACATCGTAGGCAGACGTTTACCCTCTGAGCATCCAGGGAAGAAAGAAGTATAATGTTTACATTTAATTCATTTTTTACATGTGAATGTCTACTTACTCTAGCACCATTTGTTGAAAAGACAATTCTCTCTTAATTGAATTGCCTTTTCTTCTTTGTCAAAAATCAGCTCAGTATTCTTGTGTAGGCCTATATTGGAGCTCTGTATTCTGTTCCATTGATCTATTTTTCTGTTCTTTCACCAGTACCACATTGCTATGATTAGAATATTTTTGTGGTAAGTTTTATAGTAAGGAGTGTCATTCCAGCTTAATACTTCTGCAGCATTGTGTTGGCTATTTTGGGTATTTTAACTTTTCATATGAACTTTAGAATTCACTTGTTATTAAAAAAGATTTTAGGATTTTAATTGGAATTGCATTGAATATATATATATTATATATATATATATATATAGAGGAATAAATAAGTAAACCCCTTTTTTAAAGAAATTGCTAATTTGATAAAAATGGCTAATTGTGTTTGGGCAATCCAGAGAAGGAATCACAGATATGACATTTGATCTAGACTTTGAAGACTGTCTAGAAAGAGAAGAGAAATGGATAATGGAGACTCAGTGTGAAATTCACAACCTCTCCAAAAGAGCAAGGGTTTTAAGTGACTAAAGAAAAGTATGCAAGGGCATCTGGAGAAAAGAGGTGCAAAGTTGAACTTGCACAAGATCATAAAGTATTCAAATTCTGGGACAGGCATTTGAGATCTTTCCTTGGGAATGCATGATCAGAAATGCATTTTGAAGACTTTGCAGTAATTCATGTAGGAAGTGTTGGTTACCAGAATTAGCAAAATTAGAATACAATATGTCCAGTTAAATTTGAATTTCAGTTAAAAAATAATTTTTTTAAAAGTATATCCCATTCAACATTGACGACACAGTTACACTAGAAATTCTTTTTTTTTAATCAAAGATTTGAATATAACTGGACACCCTGACAACACAACACAATTAGGATCTTTATGTGGCCTGGATTCTCTGGTACCATAGATATTAAAGAACATATTCTTCAGTTGTTTACTGTAGTTATAGATCATGTTTGCAGTTGTCTTTTGGCTTCTAAATTATTTCTCCATTGACCTCAAGTCAAGAAAAAAAAAGAAAGATGGATTTGCTGGTTGTGTTATTGGTTGGTAGATTACTAACAATGTACTATAGGCTGAGTGCTTTATAAGCAACATTTATTTCCCACAGTCACAGAGGCTGGAAGTCCAGCTCGAGGTGTCAGCATATTTCCCGTCTCATGAGAGCACTTCTCCGTATTCATAGATGAAATCTTCTTGCCGTGTCCTCACATGGGAACAGATGTAGGCTGTGTCCCACATAGGCTGCCGTGGGAAGCGAACTGGTTAGAACCTAAGTTCAGGGCAATTGACTGTAAGGGAAATCAACCTCTGGACCTGTCTTCTCCCATCATCCTTCTTCCTCCTAATCCTCAGCAACTTTACAGCAATCCTTACAACCTGGGTTGCCTTGCCCATAGATTACTTATTAAATAACTACCAGGTGAAGAAATAGCTATTATTAATTTATTACAAATACAAACTCATACCCCCAAGAGATCTATGTCTTTAGGCAACTTTCTTAACGGCTCTAAATACCAGTCTTATAGTGTATACACTAGGCCAGTACTTGTGGTCATTATTTGTTATTTTATTATGAACAATATCTATTCTGCATCCTGTGGATAACACTAGCAAGACTTTACTTTGGAGGAACCACCAATTAATTTTTTGTGCTAAACTTTACTGTTCAGTTGAGATTGCCTCTTTTCCATCTCCAAGTTCACTTTATTCCCTCTGTTGGCCATGCGGGGGGGGGGGGGGGGCGGTTCTGGGATGGGCATAGTGCCCAGTTAGGACCAATGAGGTGTGAACAGAGGTATACTGCCTTTCTGGAAGGGAAGAGTTTCCTCACCCGCTTCCCACATGAAGTCGGGAGGCTGTAGTCCCAGCAGCTATTGGCAGTCACTTTATAATCATGAGAGCAGGGCCTGTCTAAAGTTGCAGCCAACCCTGAGGAAAGGGAGCAGAGACAATGAGGAAGGGGAGAACTCAGGTCCTACTAACTTTCTTTGAGTTCTGGGTCACAACTTAGGTGAAGCCACCTAGATAATTTTGTTCTCTGAACTAATGGTTTTCCAGTTTTATGATTTAGAGACCAGTTTTTGTTTCTTGAAATCAAAATGTACTCTCATGGGAGTGATTGTGTCTGCCTTGCTTTTCTTTAGTTGTTAGAAACAAACAAGATGTTTCCCTCTTAAAGAGTAATTCTTTTTCTTAGTATAAATGATTATTTTAAAATATTGGCCAAAATGTTTGTTTTGGTTTTTCCATACGATGTGACAGGAAAACCTGAATGAACTTTTTGGTCAAGCCAGACCCAAGCCAAACACACAGAAATACTATTTTTACAGGGGCTTTGCTGGAAAACCTTGATATGATGAAGCCTGTTGGAGTACTTTACTAAGGTCAAATGATTAACAGCAGCAGTTGTGAAGATAACCATGTTTATGTTCCCCATAACATAGCAACATAAATTTATTTTTTAAATATAGCACAATATTTGATAATATGGTTTCCAAAGATATTCACTTAAACTTTAAAAGGTGTCTAGTTTATGAGAAGTTTAAATTGTATATATGGATACATTACATGGCACTCTAAATCTTAAAATAATGTAGGAATGGTTAATATTATTAATTTATTTTGTAAATTGTTAATAACTATGCTATATATGTGCTTCCTTCATAGGTCAGTTGGTAAAAAATCTGCCTGTAATGCAGAAGACCTGGGTTTGATTCCTTAGTTGGGAAGATCCCCTGGAGAAAGAATGGCAATCCACTCCAGTATTCTTGCTTGGAAAACCCCACAGACAGAGGAGCCTGGTGAGCTACAGTCCATGGGGTCACATAAGTCAGACACGACTTAGCAACTAACCCACCACCACCATGCTATATGCAAGGTTCTGTGCTGGGTATTCCAGTTATAGGACTGAACCGTGCAGGTAAACTTTGAAACACTACCTGAAATATATCATTAAAAAGGGCTTCCAAGGTGGCGCTAGTGATAATGAATCTGTCTGCCAATGTGGGAGACACAAAAGATGTGGGTTCGATCACTGAGCTGAGAAAATCCCCTGGAGTAGGAAATGACAACCCACTCCAGTATTCCTGCCTGGAAGATTCCATGGACAGAGAAGCCTGGCGGGCTCCAGTCCATGGGGTCGCAGAGTTGGACACAACTCAGTGACTTGGCACGCACACACAAAAGCACAAAAGTTGGAGTACACTGGTGGATGGACAAAAACATCAGCAGAAAATGGACTTTTATAAATCTGAATGAGATGCGGATTGTCAGGCCGTCAGCAAACTACAGATCATGACTGGGGCCAGAAGGTAGGACCTTTCCTTAAGGCACATATGGATGTGTGCTAACAAAACACTGCTGCTTCCTGAAGGCACTCTCTTCAGGGTAGAAATAGTGCTATGCCAACCTGAGACAGGTGGACATGATTGCATTCTAGGACAGTAAGTAACCTTGTCCAGAATAACCCACCTGGCTAATTGCAGGAGTCAAAACTGACCCATCCATGGTTGGCTCTGATTATAAGAAATTAACCTGTTTGAGTTCATCAAATAGTACCCCCATGTTGGCCCATGGATTAGAACATTTTCCATCATGCTTTAACTTAATTGTGTGTTTCTTTCTTTAATGTGGCTTGGGAAATTACAAGTGATACAGCCCCCAAACATGTGGAACCATGAATAGCTTCCATAAAACAAGAAAATAAACAAATTATTTTTGAATTAGAAAAGATACAGCACAAAGCCTGCTATGATTGTTGTTTGTTTGTTTGTTTCTTACAAGTGGGAAAAAGAAATCAAATGCAACAAAATTATTTGATCCTCTCCCAGCTTGGCACAAAACATTTACAAAATGTCTCTACCCCTGTCTTTCCAACCTACCCTGCCATTTTTTAAAAAATGAAGTAGAAAAACAAACGAAAAAAGATTGTCCCATTCTGTTTTAAATTATGGCCTAAAAGACAAACTTTACCAACTGCAAGAACTTCCTTCCTGAAATCCTCAGAACTCTGGAATAGTTAAACATTGATACATTCTACCTGGACCCAAGCCAAACACACAGAAACAGTATTTTCACAGAGGCTTTGCTGGAAAACCTTGATATGATGAAGCCTGTTGGAGTACTTTACTAAGATCAAATGATTGACAGCAGCAGTTGTGAAGCTAACCATATTTATGTTCCCCAGGGACATTTTTGAGCATGGAATACATGGTTAGAGGGATGACTGAATTCATGTTGAGCCTGAGTATTTCAGTAAATACCTGAAATTGCATGGCCATATCCAGAACACTTGGAAATGAGTGAAGGGATGTTCCACCCCAACCCTGACTCTGCCTGCAATCAATCACACACACACTGAGAAAGTATCTGTGGTGGTTCTGGTCAAAAGACAAACTGCAATGGAATCGCTAAGACTCCAGAAGATGTGAGATGATTAGGTACAAAGGAGACATGCACTACAACTGTTGAAATCTCTAAATCTCAAGTTTAGTTGCTAGGAGACACCTTCACAGGGCAAGGGTTGCCCACGTTTCTGTTCGTCTTGTGAGCACACATAGCTTGTGTTGGGACTGCCTTTTCAAGGAGGTGCATAGGGGAAACAGCCTTGTGAGACAGAGACTGCTTTCCCTGAAGTGAAGGGAAGGCCTACTATTCAGTGTGTCAAATATAATGTCTCCCCAGGGCCTGAGGGCAGCTGGTTTCCAGTCCATTATAAAACTCTGGAGTTTTCCCTCAGTTTGGTGCTTTTCAGCTCTAATGCAAACAGGCCTTGTGTGCAGCACTCACCTGGACTGTTTGCCTTTACCCCATAGGATTTGGGGAGGAGAACGAGGAGAATAAGTGTATCCATAAATCACAGGGAAATATTCCACATCTGGAATATTCCATATCTGATCATTCCATAAATATTCCATATCTGGAATATTCTGTATCTGGTCATCCATAAATATTCCATATCTGGAATATTCTATATCTGGTCATCCATAAATATTCCATATCTGGAATATTCTGTATCTGGTCATTCCATAACTATTCCATATCTGGTCAGAGCATCATGAAGACTGCAGGCTGTTAGGATGCTTGTCTCAGGAACACTCAGGCTCAGTCAGTGTGTGACAAAGGCAAGACTTTGCAGAGCTACTTCTCCAGGCACCTATGAGGTAGACACTACAGGGATGGGGTTTTACTGGTCCCAGAAAATTCACTTGCCAAATAGTCAGGCTGATGAACCAAACTCCTCACCCTCTTCCTGGCGATCAGGCCGGCCTAGACAAGTTTGCAGAATTACATCTGATCCCTGGTATTTGACAGCTAAGTAGAAAGGCCATGGCTAATAGGGTAACCTTGATAACCGGGTACCTTCAGAGAACACCAGGCCACTGTCTGTGACACTCTTTGGCCATCTGCCACTCACTTGGATAGATAGATCCTGGGGAAATCGATCCTTCTCATTTGGCTTCTGTTTGCATTGGAAAGTCTTTATGAGATGTGTGGTTTTCAAAACCACCTTGAGTTACAAAATTATTTATTCAAGCAAAATTGAATGTGAGGTTTGATCACAGAGAGCTAAGGAGCAAACTTGCCCTGCATGTGTAATCCTGGCTCTTCCCATCCTGTCTCTCCTTAGTCCTCACTTTTCCTGGGACGTGAACCTGCAAAAGTGTCAGAACATCACCGTGCAAGGGCACCTGGGGCATTGGTGGAAAACTAGACACTCTCACAGTGTCTTTCAGGCTCCTATAGTCTCTGATTTCCAGACATATGAATTCCACGAGAAAATGAGAGTGAGTGTTTTGTCTGGGGGATCTGTGTGGTTGTTAAGAAGGAAGACTGACATCCATCAAGCTGCAGAATCCAAGAGGAATTCATAAGGATCAAGTTCTAATTTGATTCAGGTTATTAATATTTATCATATTTTCCAGTTGTACTATTTAGAGGGTTTTCTCCGTTTCCCTTTCATGCATCACTAAATTTCTCTGCTTGGACCATAGCTCTCTTCCCCTAACCAGCCAAGAGGCTTGATTCCCTGGGGAGGAAACTGGAATAACAGACAGACACAGCCAATGTGGGGTGTTTATACTCAAGAGTATGAACCCCTGTAAGATTTCAAAAGATGTGAGACAGTTTATTTTACTCCTTCTTCAAATAAATGAAAATCTTGCAAGCTGAGGGAGGGAGAAGAGCTGAGTCTTGGAGGAATGGCTCACGGCAGAGTGTAGCCTGGCTCTGTCGGACTGGAATGGTTCCTGTCTGTCCCCAAGGTGCTCACCTTATAAGAATGATCCAGGGTCAGTGACTCTGTGCTCACCTTATAAGGATCATCCATCAGTGACCAAAGGTAATTATATGGCCCAGGAATGAAGTGTTTTTGCTTTCAGTTCAGTTCAGTTCAGTCGCTCAGTCGTGTCCGACCCCATGAATCGCAGCATGCCAGGCCTCCCTGTCCATCACCAACTCCCAGAGTTCACTCAGACTCACGCCCATGGAGTCCATGATGCCATCCAGCCATCTCATTCTCTGTCGTCCCCTTCTCCTCCTGCCCCCAATCCCTCCCAGCATCAGAGTCTTTTCCAATGAGTCAACTCTTCCCATGAGGTGGCCAAAGTGCTGGAGCTTCAGCTTCAGCATCATTTCTTCCAAAGAAATCCCAGGGCCGATCTCCTTCAGAATGGACTGGTTTAGNCAAATGATTGACAGCAGCAGTTGTGAAGCTAACCATATTTATGTTCCCCAGGGACATTTTTGAGCATGGAATACATGGTTAGAGGGATGACTGAATTCATGTTGAGCCTGAGTATTTCAGTAAATACCTGAAATTGCATGGCCATATCCAGAACACTTGGAAATGAGTGAAGGGATGTTCCACCCCAACCCTGACTCTGCCTGCAATCAATCACACACACACTGAGAAAGTATCTGTGGTGGTTCTGGTCAAAAGACAAACTGCAATGGAATCGCTAAGACTCCAGAAGATGTGAGATGATTAGGTACAAAGGAGACATGCACTACAACTGTTGAAATCTCTAAATCTCAAGTTTAGTTGCTAGGAGACACCTTCACAGGGCAAGGGTTGCCCACGTTTCTGTTCGTCTTGTGAGCACACATAGCTTGTGTTGGGACTGCCTTTTCAAGGAGGTGCATAGGGGAAACAGCCTTGTGAGACAGAGACTGCTTTCCCTGAAGTGAAGGGAAGGCCTACTATTCAGTGTGTCAAATATAATGTCTCCCCAGGGCCTGAGGGCAGCTGGTTTCCAGTCCATTATAAAACTCTGGAGTTTTCCCTCAGTTTGGTGCTTTTCAGCTCTAATGCAAACAGGCCTTGTGTGCAGCACTCACCTGGACTGTTTGCCTTTACCCCATAGGATTTGGGGAGGAGAACGAGGAGAATAAGTGTATCCATAAATCACAGGGAAATATTCCACATCTGGAATATTCCATATCTGATCATTCCATAAATATTCCATATCTGGAATATTCTGTATCTGGTCATCCATAAATATTCCATATCTGGAATATTCTATATCTGGTCATCCATAAATATTCCATATCTGGAATATTCTGTATCTGGTCATTCCATAACTATTCCATATCTGGTCAGAGCATCATGAAGACTGCAGGCTGTTAGGATGCTTGTCTCAGGAACACTCAGGCTCAGTCAGTGTGTGACAAAGGCAAGACTTTGCAGAGCTACTTCTCCAGGCACCTATGAGGTAGACACTACAGGGATGGGGTTTTACTGGTCCCAGAAAATTCACTTGCCAAATAGTCAGGCTGATGAACCAAACTCCTCACCCTCTTCCTGGCGATCAGGCCGGCCTAGACAAGTTTGCAGAATTACATCTGATCCCTGGTATTTGACAGCTAAGTAGAAAGGCCATGGCTAATAGGGTAACCTTGATAACCGGGTACCTTCAGAGAACACCAGGCCACTGTCTGTGACACTCTTTGGCCATCTGCCACTCACTTGGATAGATAGATCCTGGGGAAATCGATCCTTCTCATTTGGCTTCTGTTTGCATTGGAAAGTCTTTATGAGATGTGTGGTTTTCAAAACCACCTTGAGTTACAAAATTATTTATTCAAGCAAAATTGAATGTGAGGTTTGATCACAGAGAGCTAAGGAGCAAACTTGCCCTGCATGTGTAATCCTGGCTCTTCCCATCCTGTCTCTCCTTAGTCCTCACTTTTCCTGGGACGTGAACCTGCAAAAGTGTCAGAACATCACCGTGCAAGGGCACCTGGGGCATTGGTGGAAAACTAGACACTCTCACAGTGTCTTTCAGGCTCCTATAGTCTCTGATTTCCAGACATATGAATTCCACGAGAAAATGAGAGTGAGTGTTTTGTCTGGGGGATCTGTGTGGTTGTTAAGAAGGAAGACTGACATCCATCAAGCTGCAGAATCCAAGAGGAATTCATAAGGATCAAGTTCTAATTTGATTCAGGTTATTAATATTTATCATATTTTCCAGTTGTACTATTTAGAGGGTTTTCTCCGTTTCCCTTTCATGCATCACTAAATTTCTCTGCTTGGACCATAGCTCTCTTCCCCTAACCAGCCAAGAGGCTTGATTCCCTGGGGAGGAAACTGGAATAACAGACAGACACAGCCAATGTGGGGTGTTTATACTCAAGAGTATGAACCCCTGTAAGATTTCAAAAGATGTGAGACAGTTTATTTTACTCCTTCTTCAAATAAATGAAAATCTTGCAAGCTGAGGGAGGGAGAAGAGCTGAGTCTTGGAGGAATGGCTCACGGCAGAGTGTAGCCTGGCTCTGTCGGACTGGAATGGTTCCTGTCTGTCCCCAAGGTGCTCACCTTATAAGAATGATCCAGGGTCAGTGACTCTGTGCTCACCTTATAAGGATCATCCATCAGTGACCAAAGGTAATTATATGGCCCAGGAATGAAGTGTTTTTGCTTTCAGTTCAGTTCAGTTCAGTCGCTCAGTCGTGTCCGACCCCATGAATCGCAGCATGCCAGGCCTCCCTGTCCATCACCAACTCCCAGAGTTCACTCAGACTCACGCCCATGGAGTCCATGATGCCATCCAGCCATCTCATTCTCTGTCGTCCCCTTCTCCTCCTGCCCCCAATCCCTCCCAGCATCAGAGTCTTTTCCAATGAGTCAACTCTTCCCATGAGGTGGCCAAAGTGCTGGAGCTTCAGCTTCAGCATCATTTCTTCCAAAGAAATCCCAGGGCCGATCTCCTTCAGAATGGACTGGTTTAGGCACATAGAAAGGTAAAGGTGAAGCTCTGTACCCCACCTTGCCAGCCTGGGAGTGACAGACCCAGAACTGCCAGAACTGCGGCTGCAGCAGTGACCGGGGCACACGCACCTGCACTCCCCGCATCCTCACATCATGAGGTGCATTTTCAGGATTGAGGCTCAGTCGTCACCAAGTTGCACACCATCACACTGGCTGGAAAGTCCTTGCTCTTCCCATCTCCTGCTCCTGTCTCTGCTCTTGCTTCAGGACTTGAAGAGCTGGTTGTTTTTGAACAAGCAATGTCTCATTCACAAGTGATGGGGACGCAGCCAGGGAAGAAGTTCCAGGAGACATGAATAGCCTGCCAACTGCTCCCTGGCAGCTTCCATGCTTTTGCTTTCACTCTAAGATGCCCTTGCCTGCTCATCTCTCCTCCAAAATCATACGGTAAGGCTCAATTTTGCCCCTTTGGGAGATTTTCATCTCTAGAGAGAATAAAGATCACGTGGTTTCTTCAAAACTGCTACCTGTGCCAGGCTCTGGACTCGTGGAAATGGAGGACAGTGAGGCGCCCCTGGTGGAAAGTGTTCCTGGACAGGAAGAAGGTGGTGCAACACAGGCCTCCTTCTGCACGATCACAGTAAATAGTTTTCTTTTACAAATCATTATTTCTCTTGTTATTTACATGGCACACATAAGTGAATAGAGGAGTTGAAAGTGTTACTTAAATATGGGGAGAAAAGCATTTGGGGATGAATCAGAGAGCTCTCCTAGTTTTCTTTTCTCTTTTTTTACATTGCAATGAAATATAGGATTCATATAAAAGAAATAATGTGACCTATGTTCATAATTAAAAGACCAGCAACATTCCTTCATCACTAATGGCGTCTTTGAAACTCTTCTGGATGCCACTGACCCCAAGAGTTAGCTACCATCTTGGATTTTGTGTTAATCCTTTTCAATCTTTCAAAAACATATCCATCTCATTTGTAGACATTTCTAAGCCATAGATAGTTTAGTTTTGTCTGGTTTGTTTTCCATCAGTCAATCATATCTTATTGTATGTTTTCTTTGTGCCAAGATCTACCCTTGACATTAATTACTTTAGATTCAACTATGGCAACACAGCTTTATTAACTTTTCAATAATAGATCATCCAGTTGTATGTATACGCATCAATATTGTATCCTCCCCACCGCAGAGGGACACTGAGGCAATTTCCTGTCTTGTGTGTATAGGCCATGTCCCTAGACATGCATTTGTGACACTTGTTCCTGGTGGCGTGCCTGGAGATGCACATGCCGTGCCGTGGGACAGGCATGTCCTCCACCCCAAGCCTAGCTCTAAGCGACGCTAGTTACTGCTGTGGATCCGTCCTGAGACCTCAGCCTGAGAGCTCACCATCCACTCCTGAGACTGTGAGTGCTAGGTAGCATCCTGCCATGGGACTCTTCTCTGATCCCAGCCTTCTTCCTGCACCACTGCCATTCCTTTTCCATTTCTTTTCCCTTATTTAGTGCCTTTGGCTCTATTTCTACTCTCTCTGAATCACACCTTTGGGTTAGTTCCCCAGGTGAGTGACTTTGTATCTGGTACTTCTTCAGAACTCTGTCTTGCTGTATGTTCTGCCTTCTATAGAAAAAAGGGATAAGGAGTTTTCCCACTGTTGCTCTGATTCAGACTCTGCAAACTTGCAGCCCAAGAAATGTCCCATTTATTGGTGAATCCACTTGCCTTGGTCAATAGCTTTAACATACAATCATTTTCCCCAAAATGCTGTTATCAGAATTTATGGGCTTCCCCAATGGCTCAGCCATAAAGAATCTGCCTGCAAGGCAGGAGATGCAGGTACGATCCCTGAGTCAGGAAGATCCCCTGGAGAAGGAAATGGCAACCCACTCCACTATTCTTGCCTGGGAAATCCCATGGAGAGAGGAGTCTGGTGGTCTATAGTCTACAGTGTCACAAAGAGTCGAATGCTACTAAGTGGCTGAGCAGGCAGGCACACAGAATCTGTGGTTTGATGCTGAGGAAGGAACAAACCAGGGCTTTTTTAGGTGAGGGGGCAGAATAGAAACAAATATCTGTCCACATAAAGTTAGACTTAAGCTATCTTTTGAATCACTAAGTAAATCAAAGGCAGATTCAGAGGAAACCACATGACTCATGGAAAAACAAGCTCCACTTACCTCTCCCCTCTGGGACTGTTGGCAATTTTCCCAGGCAAGAGCTGACCACTTGTGAAATGGCTTAACTTTGAAGTTTAAGGGTGGATGAAATCCCAGTCCAAGGTGGCATGGCTCTGGGGTGAGGAAATTTGATATATAAAGAATGGGAAGCCTTTCAATGGCAATTACTCTTCTTTTTTCTTCTGTTGTGGGTTTTGTGATTATTCTTTGTGTGTGTGTGTGTGTGTGATTATTCTGTTTTGTAGGACAGTATGTGCTTAGGCTGATCTTGAACTGCAGGAGACTTAGACAGGACCCCACACGGCATGTTGAGTGCAGCACAGGAACCACACAAAAGGCCCCCAAAGGAATGGAAATGTGTCAGGAGGACTCTTACCAAAGGCCATAGCGGTTGCCTGGGGAAGAAGGGCCACCTGTCAGTGGGTGGAGAGGTGGGAGCCAGTAGAATTTTCCAATAAAGATTAAGCTCACTCAAGTTCCATTTAACCCTGATACAAACAGGATAGATATTTACCCCAGCCATCCTTCTGAGGCCCTTGGAAATGGCATATGGGTCCAGTTCTACTCATTTTTTAAAAATTTCAATGACAAAGAAATTAAAATAACACTGAGATATAGTAGCCTAGTTCATGTATTTTTTTATGCACCAAGATCATATTCCTATGGCTCTAGTCTTGGCCATGAGGGCACTGGAGATTGTCTTACTCATGGTTGTGAAACATGATTTTGTCCTGAAGTCAATGAAAGGTCAACTCAGTAAGAGTTTTTCGTAGCTTAAAATGCAATAGAACAAGATGGCCTGCAATTACTGCCACGCTGGTGGGCTCTTGAAGACATGACTCTTCCCTCTTTGGACACCAGAGTCCAGAAGCTTCCAGAATGCAGTAATTAACCACAGTTTGAAACAAAGAAAATTGAGATTGACATCTGATAGAATGACCTGGCTTCAGAAGCCCCACTTGGAAACACAAGGCAGTGCTGGAGCAATTTAAGGGAGATTTATAATTTATTCAGCTTTAGAGTTTTCCTAATCTTCACAGACAATGCCAAAAAGCCTTTCATCAATTCTTTCTTCTAAATTAGTGGAGCCACTGCCTCACAAAGACCATCAGCAAAGCAGGAACAACAGTTGAGTTAGCAAACATATCAATATTTCACTTGTTTTCTCAACTTGATCTGAGAAATTGGTTGGAATCGCCCATCTAATGGGTTTTCTGGCACACATTTCAGATTATCTTTATTTCAGGCTAGCCAAACCAGGAGACTGTTTTCTTTGCTTTCTCTGTAATTATTACTATAATGGACATATTTTCTGGATCAAACATCAGACTATATTGTCTTAAAAAGATGTGTTAGAGTGAGAATACAGCCTGATGACTGAAAGGAATGGAGAAAAAGCAGGACTCTGTGGGGAGAACACTGAAAGCAAGACCATACTTCTGAGAGTCTAACCCTCTCCTTTCTGAAGCAGTGTCAGCATTCCCTCCCTGCTCTGACCCCAATTTTCAGGCTCTGTAGGCTCTGCTATGCTGCTGCTGCTGCTGCTGCTAAGTCGCTTCAGTCGTGTCCTACTCTGTGCGACCTCATAGATGGCAGCCCACCAGGCTCCCCCGTCCCTGGGATTCTCCAGGCAAGAACACTGGAGTGGGTTGCCATTTCCTTCTCCAATGCATGAAAGTGAAATGCATATAAGTGAAAGGGGAGCCACTCAGTCGTGTCTAACTCTTAGCGACCCCATGGACTGCAGCCTACCAGGCTCCTCCATCCATGGGATTTTCCAGGCAAGAGTACTGGAGTTGGGTGCCATTGCCTTCTCCGAGGCTCTGCTATATCAGTACTATACCAGGTTATTTCCCAGGTCCCATCTAAGGCTGCCATCCTGCTGTTCTAACAGAAAAATTATTTTATTTAAAATTTTGGACTCTGAGGGAGAAGGAGAGGGTGGGATGATTTTGGAGAATAGCACTGAAACATGTATTCTATCATGTAAGAAACAAATCGCCAGTCTATGTTCAATACAGGATACAGGATGCTTGGGGCTGGTGCACGGGGATGATCCAGAGAGATGATATGGGGTGTGAGGTGGGAGGGGGTTGAGGATTGGGAACTCATGTACACCTGTGGTGGATTCATGTCAATGTATGGCAAAACCAATACAGTAATGTAAAGTAAAATAAAGTAAAAATAAAAAATATATATATAAATAAATAAAAATTTTATCCCAACACTATTTGTTTGAAATGACCCAGTTACTATTTATGAAGGCTTATAATTTAAAGAAAAAAAAACCTAACTGTGTTTGAATTCAGTTCTCATTAGTTTAGAGCCAACACATGCCATGTACTATCAAAAGCCATGTTAATAATAAAGGTAGAATNTATATATAAATAAATAAAAATTTTATCCCAACACTATTTGTTTGAAATGACCCAGTTACTATTTATGAAGGCTTATAATTTAAAGAAAAAAAAACCTAACTGTGTTTGAATTCAGTTCTCATTAGTTTAGAGCCAACACATGCCATGTACTATCAAAAGCCATGTTAATAATAAAGGTAGAATAATAAAATTTCTAATTTAAGTTATCATTTCAACTAAACAAACATCCAGTGAGTATTGGCTATGTACCAGGAACTACATATTCTAGAAAAAAGAAACAAGAATTAAACAAAGCTCTTTAAAGAGATATGTATCTTGACTCATGTCCATTTGTCACAAATCATATAATCAGCTGAGGAATTTCTAATCAAGTTTTCCTTTTCACTTTATCTAGAGAATAATAAAATGAATTTTCACTGAGAAAAATTTCTTTCCCTTCAATCCCCAGTGAATTGGAGGAGAGGCTGGTCAGGTCCTGTGTGGTCTGAAAGTCATCCAGTTTGAGGCTGTTCATGAAGAAGAAGACTGTAAAACTATGAATATAAAGTTAAGTACAAAAACAAATATTTCATTAGAGTAAGGGTAAAATCACCACAATCAAAAAACTTAAAAATGATAAATATCTCAAACATCACAAAGTCTAGAAAATAGCATAATATTCTTCCTGATTTAACCATGGAATTCTTTTTCACCGTATTTTTAATTTTAGGTTGGTGCAAAAGTAATTGCAGCTTTGCATTGTTGAACTTTGCCATTTGATATCGGAATACATTTATAAATTATACATCATTATACATCATTTTATGCACATCTCTTGCTTTATGTTTTGCTAATGACATTACTTGCTGTTTATTTTAAACTCAGGAAATTATGTTAGACCAAAAGCAAATTTGAGCAATTCTTGTATTTGAGTGCAAAATGTGTCTAAAGCAGCAGAGATAACTCACAACATCAACAATGTATTTGGCCTCAGAACATCTAATGAAGTACAGGGCAATGGTGGCTCAAGAAGTTTTGCAAAGGAAATGAGAGTTTTGAAGAGGAGGAGCACAGTGGCTGGCCATCAGGAGTTGACAATGACAAACTGAGAGGATCACTGAAGATAATCCTCTTACAACTACAGGAGAAATTGCCCCCAAAGTCAACTCTGACCATTTTGCAGTCATTTGGCTTTTAAAACAAATGGGAAAGGTGGAAAATATCAATAAGTGGGTGCCTCATGAGCTGACCGAAAATAAAAAACAATTGGCCTTTAAAGTGTTGTCTTCTTTTATTCTATGCAAGAACAATGAACAGTTTCTTGACAGATCGTGACACAATGAAAAATGGATTTTATACAACAACCAATGACTAGCTCAGTGGTTGGACTGAGAAGCCCCAAAGCATTTCCCAAAGTCAAATCTGTACCAGAACCAGGTCATCGTCACTGTTTGGTGGTCTGCTGCCCATCTAGTCCACTACAACTTTTTGAATTCTGGCAAAACCAATACATCTGAGAAGTATGCTCAGCAAATACAATGGGATGCACTAAGACGGCAGTGGTCAACATAACGGGCCCAGTTCTCTCCACAACAATGACCAACCGCATGACATACAACTAACATTTCAAAAGTTGAATGAAGTTTTGCCTCATCTGCCATATTCTCCTGACCTCTTGCCAACCAACTACCACTTCAACTTTTTGCAGGGAAAATACTTCCATAACCGGCAGGAGGCAGAAAATACTTCCCAAGAGTTTGCTGAATCCTAAAGCATGGATTTTTATGCTACAGGAAGAAACAAACTTATTTCTCATTGCCAAAAATGTGTTGATTTTAATTGTTCCTATTTTGATTAATTAAGACATGTTTGAGCCTAGTTATTATGATTTAAAATTTATAATCTAAAACCGTGATTACTTTTTAACCAACCTAAAGTATTTGAGACTCTAACCCCTTATTCATATGCAAACTTCTGTATAGAGGGAACAGAATGATGAGGAAAGCTTTCATCTAAAATGTTGGATCATAATTTGATTTCTACTATTGGGTACTTCAGCAGTGTTTATCTTACCTGCACAACCATTTGTGGTTAATGCCATATAAAGTTTTGGCTTTACTGTCAAATGTGTAAAAACCTCTGCTAAGTATATTTATATCTGAGTAGTTAGATTTCAAAGAGTTTTCTTATATGATCATTGATTTTAAATAATTTTTAATTGATTACTTTATTAACTGGAGAAGTTGAAGTGCAGCCTGGAATTTTTGCAGGGTTGAAAAACATTATATAATTGAATTACTCTTATATGCATTAAGTTTACCATTAAAATGCAAAAGTTTTACCACTGGGATCCTTGGGTCTTTAGCTTGTTTTGCTATATTGGGACAATTTTACACACCTTTTTTTTCTCAGATTCCCATACATTCTCAGGATGAGATGCTTTGGATCTGACCTATTGAATGCATATGAAATATGAAACATTCAAATTAGATCTACACCCTGTGTAGGTCTCTGCCTTATAGATAGGATTCTGATAAATTCTGTTTTGTAAGATTTACCCTCACAATGAAAACATCATCTTTGTGCATATATACACTTGTAAGCTTTATCTTGAATTTGTCCCTCTCAGGAGAGAGCTTCCTAAGATCCGCTGAAAACTGAATTTTCTGCTCTTTGTGCTACATTTGGTAATTGAAAGAATTTACCTCGAACCAGCCTCTGATTCTGTACATTTCAGTTTCCTTTCTACTACCCATGTCTTTCCAGTGCTGTAGGACACCAATCACATCATGATAAGAGGTGCTATATCTTCAGGTCAAAATCCTAGGTGAGTTGACAGTATGGGAAGACATACTTTTCAAAGCTATTTCCATACAAGGCACAGAAAGGGAAAGGGACAAAACCCAGACCCTAAACCCAGCAATGCAGGAGGAGTGGAGGGCCAAGGATGCTCATTGTTCATCACCCAAGAAGCAACACAGTGGAGGCAAATATGGAGGAGGGTCATGTGCCTGCTCAGTTGCGAAGAGATGAGCTAGTGTGGGGGTGTTGTCTGTGCTTCATCCTGAGACTTCTGATCCATCCTTCCAGAGTAGCTGGAGCTGGGGGAAATGGTTTCTTGAGTTAGTGGCTCGAGATGCCTCTCCAGTGAACTGTTGCATTTGAAGAGAAAGTTCACAATGAGTTGGTGTGATGATTAAAGAGAGTGAGGTCATATAGAGAGATGGATAGGGGAACCTCTCTCCTAATCCCTTCATATAGATAAATTGCTCTGAACTAAATATGGAATGACGTGCAAATGGATATCACTGGGACTTCAGGGAGCAGAGTGAGGTAGCTCCTGATCGCATAACAGCCCACAGCAAGAGGCCAAGGGATATTCTGCTGAGAGGGTGATTCCAGCTTTCATGAGGCAATACTAATTGGATAGAATCCCTTGGAATGAGTAAATATTTTTGTGGTTCTTGAGATTATTGTGGGATGTGTGATGCCATTGGTAAGATGTCTTGATGGATAAGCTAAATGTGTGGGACAATGTAATTTGTATATAAAGAAATTGTTCTAATTCTGTACCCTCCTAGGTGAAATGATGTTGCTTTCTGTAATTTATATATGTGTCATTATTTGTAAATTACCACATGAGCAATGTTGGATCTGCTCAATGCTAATAGCAAGGGTCTACCATGGACAGGGAATTCCATGAATGTTAATAAACCCACAGTGATCCTGTGAAATGGGAATCTACAAACATAAGGCTGAGAGGAGCAGCTTCCTTGAAATAAGTGATGCCTTCTGACTCAAACTTTAGGGCCCCTTCCACTATGAAGCTGAATAACATATCTTTCCTATATACCTGGAGCATGATACAACCCCCAGAATAGTTTTCTGTGATGATCTCCTTTGCAATTGGATAGATACTATGTAAGTACATATGAGTGTGTAGTTCTCTACTTGCAATCAGCATACTTCACTGAAAAAAATCCATTCCATCTGATGACGAACAAGTAATTCTTACAGGGAGTTCAAAGTTTTCTAGATTGAATTACTAAATATAAAAGATAGCTTGCTGATCCATCTGCAGGCCATCTCTCCAAATGATATCTAGCATTTTCATTTGACAGAGGAGAATTGTGTCGTAAAGGATGTAACTCATCATCACTCAAGGGTCATAGTAACAGCAAAATATGCCCACTTATCTGAAAAGGTCCCCACAAAACCAGAAAGTCCCATAGTGACCCAGGACACCTACAAGGAAAACTAAGGTAAAGAGCTGTTATCTGCAAAGGCCAAGATAAACCTGTCCTACATCTACTCTCTAGGTGGTAGCTTTTATCCACCTCCTAAGTCCGCTTGGGGTTCTTTATTTTCTGGAGTTGTTTAGAAAATTGGAAATTCTTAGGTCATTTTGACCTTCTCAGAAGAAAACACTGAAGAAAATAAGCAAGCTGGCAGGGTGCTTGCTGTTATTACTCTCCAACCTGTTTCATAATATTGACTTCCTAGAGAATTTTCTCTGACCATAAATTTCACTTGGTTTTGTGGGAATCATGGAACCATGGCAATTATGCTCTTGATTCCTGTATGCAGCACATTCTGAGGAAGGGCCTGCAATGTCTGTGTAAATAAAGCTGCAATACCATAGAGTTAGCGAAATGTACAATTTTCCTGAAATTTGTGGTTAGTCTGAATTTCATGTCAGTAATAGCCTTTCCTACCAAGATCAATTTGGCGGCTAGTTATAAACTTGATAGTGCAAACACTTTGGAAGAAGCCTTCACTTTTGTTTTTTGTTGCTGATATCCACAACAAAAGTTCCCAGTAAGAACAAAAGGTAAAGATGTCAAGTTAAAGAGAGGAACCTGGGTAGACCTGGGTAGCACTGACTAACCCAGAGCTGATGAACATTCCCTGTAAAGGGACTGAGAGTAGGTATTTTAGACTTTGTGGGCTGTCAGGTCATCGCCACAGCCACTTGACTCTGATGTTCTAGCATGAAAACAGCCGTAGATGATACACTGAGGATGGGCAAGGCTGTACTTCAATAAAACTTGATTTACAAATCCTGCCCCCATTCAGTCCCTTTTACCCCTGATTCTCCATTAAGGATTCTGCATTAGAACTAGCAGCTGATACTTCCCCTCTCCCAGAGCCACTGCCCACAGAAGTCAAAGGCTGCCCATACTCTACAGGGAACCCTTCTTCCTGTAGCCTTGATTACATCACCTATAGTAAGAGGTTGAAAGCTTTGTTCTGGGAGATAAAACAGGTGAACGCTGAAGGACCCACAGCAAGACTAACTCATCATGAAGGTATTTAGCCTGAAATATTTTATGTAGTTGCTATCCTAAAAGAAATTCTGCTCTTAATCCTTACATCTCATTTGCTCAAAAATACATCTATTAAAACATCCTATTTTTATGGGGACATAATGTACAGCATGGTGACTATAGTTAATAAAACAGGATTGCCTCTTTTAAAGTTGCTAAGAGAGTAAATCTTTAAAGCTCTCATCACAGGAAAAAAAGATTCTGTAACTATGCACAGTGATGGATGTTAACTAGACTTACTATAGAGATTATTTTGTAACATGCACTAATATTGATGGCTAAACAACAACAAATATTGAGTCATGATGTTGTTCACCTCTAAATTTTATAAATAAATCTAATTTCATAAATAAATTTAAATTTCATACAAGTAACAACATTTCCTACCATGTAACTTACTGTGCTGGTCAGGAAAACAGAAAAAATAAAGAGAGGGGGGTGACAAGTAAGGAGTTTAGGACCTTAAAATCAATCACTGCCTTTTTCTCATTTTAAATATAATACATGATATTGGTTGAAATTAGAGAAATATAGTAAAGTAGAATGATTATAGCAAAAAATAATAATTTATCTTATAGTGATTCATATTAACATTTTATTGATTCCTCCCAGGTATTAGCCACTTAAATGCATCATTATTCTTTTATTTTTTCTATATATATTAATAGCATATCTATTGTCTTTTGTTACTGAAAGCATAGTGATCTTCTGTGAGATACATACTTGTTTTTTTTTTTTTTTGCATTTACAAAGTGATGAATTTATTAAAAAATAAATGGATTTAGAATACTTTCTTATTTCCTTATGATGTGTACTTAAAAAAAAAACATAAATGCTTTTTCACCTATTGAGGGCTTAAGTTTCCATTACCAACTTGCATGAGCTCTTTAAATAATAAAGATATCACATGTATATCATAATTGTTTCCAGTGTTTTGCAGAATCTATTTTCTACTTTATCAAAATTACTTAAATTACTTTAAAAGTGGATTTTAATTTTTATGCAGTCAAAAATTGTTTTTCAATAACCATTAATTGCATATGCACACAGCTTAAAGATGGTGTTGGACATTGCCCTACAGCCCTAAGGAACTGCCATCTCCTTTGATGCCAGCCATTGTGCACGTGGATTTTCTTCCCCTCCTCACTTGGGGACTATCTCCCTAACCTCTGAGTCTTAGCTCAGACATGACCTCCAAGAAAGCTGTTCCTGCTCATCAGACAGAGTCCTAGAGGGTTATCAAGGTGAACAGTGTTTGTGGAAGGGTTTGTGCTTGACTTCACAGCAGAGCTTTGGGTACCACTTAATCATGGAAACAACGTGTCATATGAAGACTTGAATATGGGCATTTTTGAAGTGTAGTTTTGTCACTTTAAAATAATTACAGGTTTGCAACAAAATGGTAAAAATTGTTCAAAAGATATCTGTATATCTACACTGATAATTTCCCACATTTTTATTAACTCATCCTCTATGTGTCTTACAATATATACATACTTAGTAACATTTTGTAACTTTTTATATAATTTCCAAACTACATAAAAATTGCAAGAGTTGTATAAAGTTCTTACCCACACCTTTTACACAGATTCATCAGCTGTGGTCTTAGCTCATTTACTATGTCTTTCATCGTTTCTCCTCCCACACATATTCGTTTATTCTTTTTTTTTTTTAATTGAAGGAGAGCTAATTTACAATGTTGTGCCAACCTCTGCTGTACAGCAAGTTATACACATATGAACATTCTTTTTCTAGTATTCTTTTCCATTATGGTTTATCCCTGGAGACTGGATATAGATCTCTGTGCTATACAATAGGATCTTATTTATCCATTCTAAATGTAATAGTTTGCATCAACCAACCCCAAGCTCCTAGTCACTCCTAGTCCATTCCTCTCCTTCCCCTACTCTTTGGCAACCACAAGTGGTGTTTTCTTTTTGTTTGTTTGTTTTTTGCTATTTTTTTATGCTCAAAATTCTCCAAGCCAGACTTCAGAAATACATGAACCATGAACTTCCAAATGTTCAAGCTGGTTTTAGAAAAGGCAGAGGAACCAGAGATCAAATTGCCAACATCCGCTGGATCATGGAAAAAGCAAGAGAGTTCCAGAAAAACATCTATTTCTGCTTTATTGACTATACCAAAGCCTTTGACTGTGTGGATCANCAGGGAGGCCTGGCGTGCTGTGATTCATGGGGTCACAAAGAGTCAGACACGATTGAGCGACTGAACTGAACTGATATTCAGAAGCTACATTTTCTTGTACTGCCCAAGTGACCAGGAATAACCAAATAACCAAAACATTTTAAATGAATGAAAATTATTCATGATCCAAAAAACACTTGAGGATAAATCTCAGGAATACAAAATAGCCAGGTTCTCCTGAATCTCCTAAGCAATTTCACAGTCTTGTTCAAGGCTTCTATAGTGCTTCTGCAGTTGAGCCTGGGCTTTCAAATTTTCGTCCTGAAACTGCTTAGCCACCTGTAGATCATGCTGGACCAAACGGTTCCGCTGAACATTCGATGCCAAGTGGTGCTCAGTCTCTTGTTCCTGCAGGCTGTGGGCCTGTCCTCCAGGACGGCAGAATCTCAGCACATTCCTTGACTGCCGGCAGGTTGGACTGATCAATGCTGACTTCAGCGATGTTGGCCTGGGGTCGGGGCTGCACTTTGCCTCTGGCTTCCCGGCCGCCGTTGGCACCGAGCACAGCCGGTCGCGCAACAGCAGCAGCTGTGCGGGTCGTGGAGGACGGGACGGGCCGCCAGGCAAGGACTGCCGACAAAGGCTGCGGGAGACGGGCCGGGCGTAGCAGGCTGCCCCGGCAACCACAAGTTTGATCTCTATGTCCATCAGTCTGTTTTTTGTTTTGTAGATAGGTTTGTTGGTGCCATATTTTGGATTCCATGCTTGAGTGATATGGTATGGTATATTTTTTCTAACTTCACTTCATATGATAATCTGTAGTTGAATCCATGTTACTGCAAATGACATTTTATGGCTGACTAGTATTTAGCATGCACATACAGTATTTCATGGTATGTATCTACAGCGCTGTGCCTAGTCGCTCAGTCTTGTCTGACTTTATGCTGCCACATGGACTGTAGCCGGCCAGGCCTATCTGTCCTTGGGATTCTCCAGGCAAGAATACTGGAGTGGGTTGCCATGCCTCATCCAGGGATCTTCCCAACCCAGTGATGGAAGCCAGGTCTCCTGCATTGCAGGCGGATTCTTTACTGTCTGAGCCACCAGGGAAGCCTCTGTATGTACTACACCTTTGTTCATTCATTAGTCAGTGGGTATTTAGATTGTTTCCATGTCTTGACTATTGTGAACAGTACTGCTATGAACACAAAGGTGCCTATATCTTTTCGAATTATAGTTTTGGTTGTCAGGCTTCCCTGGTGGCTTAGAGGGTAAAGCGCCTGCCTACAATGCAGGAGACCCGGGNTACACCTTTGTTCATTCATTAGTCAGTGGGTATTTAGATTGTTTCCATGTCTTGACTATTGTGAACAGTACTGCTATGAACACAAAGGTGCCTATATCTTTTCGAATTATAGTTTTGGTTGTCAGGCTTCCCTGGTGGCTTAGAGGGTAAAGCGCCTGCCTACAATGCAGGAGACCCGGGTTCAATCCCTGAGTTGGGAAGATCCTCTGGAGAAGGAAACGGCAACCCACTCCAGTACTCTTGCCTGGAAAATCCCATAGACGGAGGAGCCTGGGAGGCTGATAGTCCATGGGGTCACAAAGAGTCGGGCACGACTGAGCGACTTCACTTTAAACACTTTAAACACTTTTGGGTGAATGAATAGGAGTGGGATTGCTGGATCATAAGGCAATTCTAGTTTTGGCTTTTTTCAGGAGCCTCCATATTATTTTCCATAGTGTCTGCACCGATTTACTTCTCCACCAACAGTGTACGAGGGTTCCTTTTCCTCCACACCCTCTCCAGCATTGGTTATTTGTAAGTTTTTTAATGATGGCAATTCTGAGTGGTGTGAAGCAGTACCGCACTGTAGTTTTGATCTGCATTTCTCTAATAATTAGTGATGTTGAGCATCTTTTCATGTGCTTTCTGACTGTTTATATGTATTCTTTGGAGAAATCTCTATTAAGGCTGTCTGCCCATTTTTTGATTGGGTTGTATTTTGTTGTGGTTGTTATTATTGAGTTGGTAAGCTGTTTGTATATTTTGGAAATTAAGCCTTTGTCAGTAGCATCATTTGTAGATATTTTCTTCCATTCAGTAGATTGTCTTTTTTAATTTTTTTTTTTTGTTGCTATGCAAAATCTTGTAAGCTTGATTAGGTTGCATTTGTCGATTTTTGTTTTTATTTCTACTGCCTTGAGAGAATGACCTAAGAAAACACTGGTATGATTTATATCAGAGAATGTTTTGCTATGCTATCTTCTAGAAGTTTTATGGTGTCATATCTTTGTCTTCATACATTTGTCTTTAAACCATTTTAAGTTTGCTTTTGTACATGATGTGAGGGTATCTTCTAACATCATTGATTTACATGCAGCTGTCTAACTTTACTGCTTGCTGAAGAGACTTCATTTTCCCCATTTTATATTCTTGCATTCTTAGTTGACCATAAGTGTGTGGATTTATTTATGGGTTCTCTATTTTTTCTCATTAATTCATATGTCTATTTTTATACCAATACCACACTGTTTTGATTATGATAGCTTTGTAGTATTGTCTGAAAGAATTATGCCTCTTACTTTATTGTCTTCCTCCCCACACCCTGGATTGCTTTGGAAATGCTGGGTCTATTATAGTTCCAAAAACTTTTTTGGATTATTTATTCTAGTCTTGTGAAATATATCATGGGTAATTTGATAGAGATCACAATAAATCTGTAGATTGCTTTGGATAGTACTGCCATTTTAACAACATTAATTCTTTCAATCCAAGAACATGGGATATCTTTCCATTTCTTTGAATTCTCTTTGATTTCCTTTATTAGCATTTTATATTTCTCAACATTTAAGTCTTTCACCTCCTCAGTCAGGTTTATTCTTAGATATTTCTTTTTGGTGCAATTTTGAAAGTTATTGTTTTTATGTTCCCTTTCTGATATTTCACTCTTAGTGTAAAGAAATGCAACAGATTTCTGAATGTTAATCTTCTATCCTGCTATTTTTCTGAATTTGTTATTAGATCTAGTAGGTTTTCTGTGGAGTGCCTAGGGCTTTCTGTACATAGAACATCATGTCATCTGCATATAGTGGCAATGTTAGTTCTTCCTTTCTAGTTTCGATAACTTTTTTTTCTTGCCTACTTTCTATAGCTAGGACTTCCAGTACTATGTGGAACAGAAGTGGTGTGAGTGGGAATTCTTGTCTTGTTTTAGATTGTAGTGGGAAGGCTTTCAGCTTTTCACCATTGAATATTATATTGCCTGTGGGTTGGTTTGTCTTAAATAACTTTTATTATGTTGATTTATGTTTCCTCTATACTCATTGTGGTAAGAGTCTTTTATTTTTTAAATCATAAATAGATGTTGAGTTTTGTCAAATGTTTTTTTCTGCATCTATTGAGATGATCTTGTGTTTTTTTTTTACTTGTCTTTTGTTAGTATAGTGCATTGCATTGATTGATTTGTGTATGTTGAACCATGCTTGTGACCTTGGAATGAATCCCACTTGGCTGTGGTACATGATCTTTTTTTATATGCTGTTGGATTGGTTTGTTAATATTTTATTGACAATTTTTGTTCTATATTCTTCAAAGATATTGGCCTGTAATTTAATTTTTTGGTGCTATCTTTGCCTTGTTTTCGTATAGGGTGATGGAGGCTTCATAGTATGTCTTTGGGAGTGTTCCCTCCTCTTCAATCTTTTGGAAGAGTTTGAAAAGGCTTGGTATAAGTTCTTCTTTGGTAGAATTTGCCTATGAAGCAAGCCATCTGGTCTTGAACTTTTGTCAGTAGGAAGCTTTTTTTTTTTTTTTTTTTTAAGATACTAGTTCACTTCTAGTGATCAGTCTGTTCAGATCATCTATTTATTCTTAATTCAGTTTTGGTGGGCTATATTTTTCTAGAAAGCTGTCTACTTCTTCTAGGTTGTCAAATTTGTTGACCCATAATTGTTCATAGTATTGTCTCTCTCTTTTTGTATTTCTGTAGTATTGACTGAGATTTCTCCTTTTTAATTGCTTATTTTGTTTATTTGGATCGACTACACTAAAGCGTTTGACTATGTGGATCACAGCAAAATGTGGAAAATTCTTAAATAGATGGGAGTACCTGAACACTTTACCTGTCTCCTGAGAAACTTGTCTGTGGTTAACTAGATATGGAACTGACTGGTTCAAAATTGGAAAAGGAGTATGACAAGGCTGTATATTGTCATCCTGCTTATTTAACTTATATGCATATGCAGAATATATTATGTGAAATGCCAGGCTGAGTTAATCATGAGCCGGAATTAAGATTACCAGGAGAAAAATCAACAACCTCAGATATACAGATAATAGCATGCTAATGGCAGAAAGTGAAGAGGAACTAATAACCCTCTTGATGAAGGAGAAAGAGGAGAGTGAAAAAGCTGGCTTAAAACTCAACATTAAAAGAAAAAAAAACTAAATCATGGCATTCAGTCCCATTACCTTGTGGCAAATAAAAGGGGGGAAAGTGGAAGCGGTAACATATTTTTTTTTCTTGAGCTCCAAAATCACTGTAGACAGTACCTGCAGTCATGGAATTTAAAAAGCACTGGCTCTTTGGAAGAAAAGCTATGACAAACCTAGGCAGCATATTAAAAAGAAGAGACAATTATGTTGCCGACCAAGGTCCATATAGTCAAAGCTATGGTTTCTCCAGTAGCATGTATGGATATGAGAGTTGGGACTATAAAAAAAGCTGAGTGCTGAAGAATTGATGCTTTTGAACTATGGTGCAGGAAAAGACGCTTGACAGCAAGATCAAATCAGTCCATCCTAAAGGAAATAAACCCTGAATATTCATTGGAAGGACTGATGCTGAAGCTGAAGCTCCAATACTTTGGCCACTGGATGCAAAGAGCTGACTCATTGGAAAAGACTCTGATGCTGGGAAAGATTGAAGGCAGGAGGAGAAGATGACAGATGATGAGATGGTTAGATAGCAGCACTGACTCAATGGACATGAATTTAAGCAAACTCTGGAAGATAGTGGAGGACAGAGGAGTTTATCATGTTGCAATCCATGGGGTCACAAAGAGTCAGACAGGACTTAGCGACTAACCAACGATAACAATAACATACATTTAGAAGGTTTAAAGTGGGAGATAAGAGAAAGGATGAGGGACAGGAAAAAATTGAAAAGACTTCTGAGAATCCTCCCTATTGGAAGATATTCAAATGTTTCCAAATTAATAAATACATTATATGACAAGAATAGAATCCAGCACATGTTAGACACAAAAAATGCTGCATGAATAAATGAGTTCTGATCAGGATAAGTAATAACAATTCAAAACCTAACTAAAGGTGTATGTTCCTCTATACATGTCTGCTAGTATGTATTTTTGCAAACATATATGTATGTGATGTGTGTGCCCATATATACATGCTTGGTTGTGCCCAGGCATATGTTGTACATTTGTGCATGTGCACATAAACTGAAGAGCCAAAGGAGAAACTCAAAAAGTAAAATAGAGAAAAGGCATATAATTCCTCCTTCCCCCACAAAGTGCATATTAGAATGGCAGCAGACTTCACTTTGAGTAAAAATAGATTTCAGAAGAAGACATCAGAATACTTCTTCTAAAGAGCTGAAAGAAAACAGCTGGTGATTTATCACCATTCAAGAATAAGTGCAAAATAAATTTATTTTTCAAAGAAAGGACTGTGCTGTTGTGCTAAGTTGCCTCAGTCATGTCCTACTCTTTGCAACCCCATGGACTGTAGCCCATCTGTCTACAGGATTCTCCAGGCAAGAGTACTGGAGTGGGTTGCCATCCTCCTTCAGGGATCTTCCCAGGGATCTTCAAGGATCAAATTCACTTCTCTTGTGTCTCCTACATTGGCAGGTGGGTTCTTTACCACTAGTGCCACATAGAAGAGATGGAAAAAAAGGACTGAACAAGTTCAACCCTGTTGATTGGAGAGTTGGCACCACAATTTGCTTCAGTTAGAAGGACTAATGTAGTCCTAAAATGAAAAAGTGGAATGCAAAAAGAGCTTGTAAGCCAATGGACATGAACTTGGGCAAACTCTAGGAGATGATGAGGGACAGCGAAGCCTGGCATGCTGCAGTCCGTGGGGAGTTGGACATGTCCACAGAGAGTTGGACATGACTTGGCAACTGAATAACAAAACCAATTCATTTCTGAATATACTGGTCATTCTAAAATAACAGTGATTTAAAATGTGTCTATTTGTGTAAAATTATTATCCTGTGTGGATTTATAAATAAACAGAGCACCTTTCCACCCCAAAAGATAGTACCTTTCTGGAGCTGTACTTTGGTTGCCTCCTTTGAATTTGGAATTTACAAGAATTTACAATTCAAAATTTACAATTTTGAATTCACAAGTTATTTGGAACTTACACCTTGACCCAGCCTCTAAGAGAAGTGAACATTTATTTTCTACCCTGGCAATTAAACTTAAATAATGTATCAAACAATTAAGCTCAGATATTTAATATTATAATCATTGCTTAAATAGTATGCATCATTTTAGAGCAATGTTTCATATAAAACTTGTTTCTTTTTTTAATGTGATTTTAAGAATATCTTACTTTGGACTCTTCAAGTGCTTGGGTTAGGTCTGGGGATTCTGAGACACAACTTAAAACCAGTAATAAATCACTGGCTAGCAAGGCTGAAAGAGTGAATGTAAAAAAAACCTCCAAAAATTTGTAAGAAGGTATAAATTTTGAATGAAATAGTAGTGTTTAGTTTTTAATTTTCTTTAAAATTTTTAGGAAGAAAAGAAAAGCTAAATGCAATAGTGCTAGAAATAAATGTTCATTTGAACTCTGCTCTCACGTTTATTTGGATTTGCCTAGGGCAACTTCTGATTTCAATTCAAAGCTACGTGCCAGACATTTAATGAACATCTTCACATAACCAGCATACAGATGTGGATTTTCAGCCCATGTGCTCATGTGCACATTCTACTGAAAATGGATACAGGACCTGGGAGCAAGACACATGAAGAAAATAAAACCAAATCCAGCGTCAGCTAGCAACATTGCATAAAACCTTCAGTTTTATGGATTGGTATAGACTGATACCCTCCAATGCTGTCTGTCATGTTACTGAGATTTATGCAGATATCACACACTGCTGTGCTTCGGTGGGAATCATTAGAAATCCTCTGTTGTAGAAGTACAGTGTGTCCCAGATGTGTCCATCTGACCTCTGGTTTAGTCATATCAAGTTAGGCAGAGACACCAGCATCACCAACCACACTGCCCAACAGATTTCCTGTCTTTGAGATGAAGCCAGGGGCATACATTTCCACAAGCAGACTGCAAAATCTATGGTTTTTAAATGTCTAAGCATTAGGCACACTCTTCTCCCTGGGCAACTCCATGAGGCAGTTGACCAATATTGTTTCAATCTCAGTTTTCCTGTAGTTGATTAATTTTTTGTGATCTTTAGGACTTTTAGGACAGAAATCTCCATCTCCTTCTGTCCCAGAGGCTAGGATAGCCCAAAGTTACAACCCGCTAATTTAGGGGCCCACAGAGTCCCTTCATTAGCAAAGCTGAGATGGTCCTATCAAACCCCATGGGCTTTGAAGCTCTGTGCCAGGAATTCAGGACAAGAACTATTTATACTCTTCTTGTTGTTTAGTCACTAAGTTGTGTCAAATTCTTTGAGACCCCACGGACTATATATTCTTATCATACCACAAAGGCATGTGATATACCAGACCATAGAGTTCTAAGATGGAACTATATTAAAGTTTCTATATTTTACTAGAGGTAGCTTAGCATTATTTTGAAGTCAATTGTGAGAAGTTAGGCCTCATATTATAGTCCCTGAGAAATCACTAAAAGAATAATTCCCAAAATAGAATTTAAAAAATAGAGTTTGAAATGGTACACTGAAAAAATTACAGAACACACACACACACACAAACAAGACAAAACAAAGAAACAAATGAGAGATATATAGAAAATAAACTGAAAGAAATAAAAATGGAAATCTAACCACATCAATATTTGCAATGAATGTGAATAGTTTAAACACCCCAGTGAAAAGGCAGAGATTTTCAGTCTCAATTAAAAAATGAAAGGTCCAATCCCATGCTCTTTCAGAGAGCAAGAATGCAAATAGTTTGAAAGTAAAAGGATGGAAAGAGATGTACCATGTGTAAAAGACTAGGTAATTGTTACCCAAAGGTATCAGACCTTGATCCTAGATTTTCTAGGTAGTTTCTAAGTTCACTCACAAACGTCCTTATAAGACAGAGGCAGGGGAAAATTATCATAGAGAAAAGACGGGGGCCATGTGACTAACAGGGTAGAAATTAGGGTAGTGAGGCCACAAGCAAAGAAATGTCGGACAGCAGACTCTGCCCGAGAGCTGCTGAGGGAGTGCAGCTTGCTCACACCCTGACTTTGATTCATTGAGAGATTGGTGCTGAACTTCTGGCCATCAGAACTGCAAGAGAATAAATTTCCTTTTTTATAAGCCATAAAAGTCATGGTAATTTGTTACAGAAGACACAAGAAACTAATAAACCAAGCAAAAAGTAACCATATGGAAACTATAGCTCAATGACCTCCATGAATATTGATTAAAAAAATTATTGATAAAGTTTATAAAGGGAATCCAGAAATCAATAGTTTATTCAACACAATTGACAAAAGCAGGACTTCCAGGTGTTTATGTGAGGGAATCTAAGACCCCTTTCCAGTGAGATAGTGTTTAATTGGTGAAAATTGTTTTTTAAGCCCATTAAAGTATTTGGAAATTATCCTAAGTGGGCACAGCAAAAGGAGAAAATTTATTCCAGAAAAACTACTTCATCTTAAGAGAAGTGAGAGTCTATAGCATTTGAAACCAAGAGCCGTTCCCAGCACCCCAGTTAGTAGAACTCCAACTACTAACTTCAGTTAGTAGAATGAAAGTTCTGCTCTATGTGGAAGTGGCCAGAGAGACAGGGATCTCACTGTCCCATATCCTTGTCTAGAGATAGAGTTGGCTTCTGGCATCCATCATCTCCCTGAACTTTTGGGTGTAGAATTTTCCTTCCAGGTGATTGTGACCAAGAGAAGGAGAACTCTCTTGTAGGGTTCAGATCTATCCAGGTGCAGTGGGCTGACAATACCATGTGTGGATCTCCTTCAGCTCTTCTTACTCATAGGGTGGAGAATTCGTAGTGGCAGGGGCAACTTGAAAAGATCAGAGGCATCACTCCAAAAGAAGTAGGCCACTCCTGCTTTTGGCCCCAGTCACTGGTACAGCAGTCTACTCAGGGAAGAAGCAGGCTGTAAGAACAGAGAGCTCTGTGGCATTCCCTACAGGGACTGGTTTTATTTCAGGTAGAGCATGAAAAGGTTCATGCCTATGGATATTGTCAAAAACAGCAGAAACCTTAGTGGTAAGCAATTACGAAGAGTCTGGAGATCTGTGATGCTAGCAGCATCAAGTGAAATGGCAATCTAGCTAGGAATTTTACAAAGAAACACAGAAAATGAATTTCTCTCCAGTGGTTGAAACGAGCTTCAGGAATTGTGAACACCGTGCTCCTGCAAAGAGCCCAAATTTAGTTACATGAGACTATGAAAAAAAAGTAGTACTCCAAGATGTGTTGAAAACAATGTAGTAATCAGCTAACAATTAGTGGAGGCTAAGAGCTGAACACAAGGCAATAGAGGCAGACCAGCCAAATCCTTAGTGGTGAGTCAGGGATCAGAGCCAAGAGCCTGGCTAAAACCACTGTCATTTCAGTATCAGGGACAATACCCATGGCTAAGATTTCAGCTCAGGGAGCAACATTAATCACTGCACACTGTGGACAGTCCACTTCATCGAACTCACTCAGTCAAATCGGTAAACAAGAAACAACAAACATTGTAGGAAGTTTTAATGTTCAGGCTTACTTTAATATATTAGTTAACATGTCTAGTTTTCAATTAAAAAATTACGATACATATAAAGAAACAGTGATGTGTAACTCATGCACAGGAAAGAAAAAAAAAATAATTAGGCAATGGAACTGTCTTCGAGGGGTCCAGATGGTGAGTTCTTCTTGCCTCTCACATATCTTAGCTGGGGGACTATAGGAGCCTTTGATCCAGAACTGCCAAAGGACACACACCAAAAACAAAGCTCTTTATAATGTCTGTTTGCTTTTGTCGAAGGACCAGGAAAGGGTGATTGCTGTGGACTGAATGTTTAAATTTAGTTTTGGCTTAATTGCTATGTTGAAGCCCTAATTACCCATGCAATCATATTAAAAAGTAGGGCTTTAGGGAGGTGACTTGGTCTTGAAAATGGAGACCTCAGAAATGGGATTAGTACTTTTAAAATACAGAAGAGAGCTGACCCTTTTCTCCTTCTCCATGTGAGGACACAGTGGGAAGGTGGCCATCTTCAGGCCAGGAAATGAACCCTCACTATGCACCAAATCTGCCAACACATTGATCTTGAACCTCTGGCCTCCAGAACTGAGAGAAGTAAATGGTTGTTTGATCAACCCAGTCTATGATATTTTGCTATAGAACCTTGAGCTGACTAAGACAGTGACTTAACAACAGAAAACATTTTTGACAACATCTGCCCTACTCTAGTCAAAACCCAACAAAACCCCACTGGTTTCCTCACCCAGTTACAGTGGGTGTGAGTAGTTAGCCTTCTTCCATCTCTGCACCTGGAGAGTAAAAGAGACATGATAAATTCTTTTTTCAGAGCATAACAATGGAAGTGGAAAGAGTGGCTATCTGTGCGGCAGGCTACAGGTCTTCATGGGAGCAGTATCTATACAAAGGCAAGGTGTGAGGGATGTGCTATTTATTGGGTTAAGTGGTAGATTTATTTCTGTTCATTACATTATTATTCCCTTTCAATTCAGTTCAGTTCAGTAGCTCAGCTGTGTATGACTCTTTGCGACCCCATGAACCGCAGCATGCCAAGCCTCCCTGTCCATCACCAACTCCCTGAGTGTACCCAAATTCATGACCATTGAGTTGGTGATGCCATCTAACCATCTCATCCTCTGTCGTCTCCTTCTCCTCCTGCCTTCAATCTTTTCCAACATCAGGGTCTTTTCAAGTGAGTCAGCTCTTCGCATCAGGTGGCTACAATATTGGAGTTTCAGCTTCAACATCAGTCCTTCCGATGAACACCTAGGACTGATCTCCTTTAGGATGGACTGGATCTCTTTGCACTCCAAGGGACTCTCAAGAGTCTTCTCCAACACCACAGTTCAAAAACATCAATTCTTCTGTGCTCAGCTTTCTTTATACTCCAACTCTTATATCTAGTCTAGCCTTGACTAGACGGACATTTGTTGGCAAAGTAATGTCTCTGCTTTTTAATATGCTGTCTAGAATTATGCTCTTTAGCTTACGTGTGAAGTAAGCTTGCTTTCTTGTGAAAGTTATGGAAGTTGCAGATATTGTAAAGCAGGTAAAGGATAAACTGCATTTGCATCCTACTATATTCTTTCTTTCATTTATGATGTAATCTCTCTAGACAAAGTCTTTTAAATCTTCAACTTCTTGGATAAAAAGAGATAAAAAAAAAAAAAACAACTCTCAACCGAATCACTTTGCTGTACAGTAGAAATTAACACAACATTGTAAGTCAACTATATTTCAATTTTTTAAATTTTAATAAAAATTAAAAAAAAAACTATGCCTCAAAAAATTCATTTATCTGCCACTGAAAGCTGTGGCAAATCTATGCCTTAAGAATTACTCCAGAAATAAAAGACAAGCATTTGGCTCAGTGTCTCCATTGTTGCTACCCATATCTCCATGATGGTAGATAAAGCATCTTTGTCCTGGACCACCAGTGAAGGATGATACACAAAAAGGAATGAACAGGGCATCTTGGTTGATATTTCAAGATATTATCTATTTAGCTATAGCTGTTGCAGTGATGTTCTCAGGTGACTGGGTTATATATAGTTGTGATATTTGAATATTTCTATTTTCTAAATATCAACCTTCATATCTTAAACAGAATGCATTTTTGTATCTCCCCCGTGGACTGTTTGACCCTGAAAGTTGAAAGTAATGTCAGTGGTGATCTAAGTTAGTCACTTTCCTCCAGGTTTTTAGCAAAGGTAGTGAGCACCCTGCCTCGGGGGCAGGGGAGTCTGCAGGAAGAGGGTTGGCATAAGAGGGGAATGGAGAGCATGAAAAATATCCAGTCCAGTGCAGTGAGTTTATGCACAGGCACTAGGGCTCTGGAAGAAAACCCAGCATGTTTTATTTGAGGAAGTTGACGATGTTAAAAAAGCAAAGACATTACACAGAATCACAGTGTTAACAGACTTTGAAGGATAAATAGGAGATTACAAGAAAGAGATACAGAGAAAGGACATCCTGGGGAAACTGAGGGCAAAATAAACCATTGAACATATCAGGCAGGAAGAAGCCAGGAAGCTGGCTCACTTCCTCAGCTGAATCTTAGTGCCTCTACAACTGCTAGTGATGCTGGAAAAGTTGCCAAGTTCCAGAAATCCAGAAATCTAGGAAGTTTTTACTCTGGATTCTGGTCTCAAAAGGAGTGACATCTTGGCTGTTGAGGAAAAGAAACATTCACCATGCTGCCCATCTGCTCCTCAGTTGTGCCCTGGAGTGAGTTTCCCCAAACTTGCCTTGGGCCCATCTCCCGTTTCAGCCCCCCCAAGCCCCAAAGCATGCTGCCCCCTCGTGGATTCTGAGACTTTGGTGGTAGAAGAATTTCACGCTTCCAAGTGACCCTCAGGCTCATTTATGGTGAGGGTTTACCATCATCTCAGTGGGCACTCACCAGAGGTGGGGTCCCAAGGGTTTTATGGGTAGCTGGAATCCCCCAGATATATGGGCGTGGAAATGTCATCTTGACTTTGGAGCTGTGTGTGCACTGCACCGCAGGTGATGTGAGGTAAACACACAAAGAACTTTTGTTCACACCAGTTCTCCTTCCTCACATCATCTGTAATGATTCACTTTAGCAGAATTTTATTTGAACAGGTCGAATGATACAATTGACGACAGGAAGCTTCAGTTATCATGACTGGCTTGTGGAGGGCAGCTGTGAGAGTTTCTGACCACAGTGAAACACACACACACACACACACACACACACACACACACACACATACGTGTACCTGCACATACCCTGTCTCTCTCATACTGTGTGAGTTGTGTGACACATTGTGTGACAGGCAGATGGTTCAAACACAATAAGCAACAGATTAGGTATAATAGCTTCTTAGGGAAAAAAAGATTGTATGCTAAAAAAATCATCTGTATGTTCTGGTTAGGCTGCATTGATCTGACCTCACACCCTGGAGGCTCGCTGCTTTTCATTTCACTTCTCTGCCTCAAAACGTCACCCTGGGTCCAGACAGAGCACTGGACAGTTATGGGGCAGAGGGTGCTAATCACCCCTACACCTCAACCCATGCCAGCCCAAAGAATAGCTTTCTCAACCCTGCAGTTTATCATTCAGTGTCAGTTTTAATCATGAGCTAAAAAAGTATTTCTATCCAGAACAGCTCTGCTTTTACTGCAAAAGCTGCTGATATGGGTATTTGCTATTGAGGGAAGTTCATTCTTCTAAAAAATTTAACTAACCATCATGAACTATGTAACTCGTGCATTTTTTCATTTTGGGGTCTATCCATCAGGATGCTTGAAGCTTCATAACATGTATGTTTAGTTTCAAAGGCTTTATTTGGCTTGTATTCCTTATCCTAAATAATCATAGAAGTGATAGCAATGGGAGAGCCCATTTTTTTTTTGCCTCTTTTGTGCATCTGAAGTCTCACACAGCCCTGGAGGTTGGTGCTGGTGTTATCAGCACTGTGTGGAGGTGGAAACTCAGGCTTAGAGGTGATAAGCATTTCATCAGAAGCCACACAGCTGGTAAATGGGAGAAGCTTGGATTTGAAGCCACATTGTCAGCTTCATTTTATCGCCTTAGCTCCATCTGTAACCATGCAATAATTGTGTTCAGGTTTTTACCACATATGCTCTTTTGAAAAGCATTATGTGGGGACTTCCCTCATAGCCCAGTGGTTAAGAATCTGTCTTGCAATACAGGGGATGCGAGTTTGACTCCTGCTTGATCAAACTAAGATCCCACATGCATCGGAACAGCTAAGCCTGTGTGCCACAACTAGAGAGTCCTTGTGCCCACTACAAAGGATCTGTGTGACACAATGAAGATCCTGCATGCCGCAACCAAGACCCAAAGCAACAAATAATTTTAAAAAAAAGCAATATGTAAATTCAACTAATAAATAAAACTATTTCCCCAGTTTCCAGGCTTTGACCATCCTTTCTAGTGACTCTTGTCACAATCCTGCAGAAGAAGCAGCAGCCCTGCAGATTTAGGTGAATGAAGGAGACCACAAAGGGCCATAGGCAGGTCCTCAGAATGTGGCCTTAGACCTGTGGGAAAGGGCAGCCCTAAAGATTTTATGTATATAACTGGACGAGGAAATGGTCGGCTGTGCAATTCATATACATGACTTCAGTTACTTAGTAGAGGCTGGGTTTTTGGGCCCAAGACTGAGGACAGGGAGCACAGTTTGGCCATTCCTCTAATAATGCAAGAAGAGGCTACTGAAGCCCTGGTGAGTACAGACTGAGGGCTTTGATCTTTGGGAGGTACAGAATGTGAGAGGCTTGAGGTGTGGTGCAAGGGGTGTTTCCAGGACAGGACCTGACTTTGCTCTGAGACTCAGAGGGCCATAAAGGAGATCTGACTTGACCTTTAGGCCTGGACTGTGCTGGAGTCTGCGTTGGGATGAATAGGAGTTACTGTTGGTCAACAATACCAGGAAAGCTCTTTTACCTCAAAGCCCAAGATCATTTACAAACAAATCAGAATTTGATCAGATTTTGACCCAAGTCTAGAATAACAAAAACTGCCTCTGTGAGTGCTTATAGATGTACAACTATAGATCTTTCTCTATGTCCATTCAGAGCTAAGATTTATGCTGATCAGCATTCCTGGGAAAAACCATGAGAATGTTGGAGCTTCAAGATTTCCACATGGCCCAGCCTTCTTTCTTTATGAATGGTATTCAGAGAGAGGAAGACAATGTCCACTGACATATGAATAGTCTCTGGAAATAAAAGCTCCCTTGCAAGGAAGGAAACTCATTGTACAATTGGAAGAATAAAGAGGACCGTGACTTTATAGTTGGGCAACTATACAGAAATAAGAAATGAGATCGTCTTTCTAGGCTGAAAGCTCTGTTTGGGAAAATTGTACGGTTTGATCTTAACCTCCATAATTGTTCTAAAATCATTCTTAAGCATTCATGATTCAACATTCTTTTAACTACAGTTGAATATCAAAGAAAAAAAATTCCCTCTAATATATTTCAGGGAGTTATTTTTTTTTTTTTTTAGATGAGGCTATGAGAGTCATTTTTAAACACTGTGGGTTATACAACAAACGCTGGGTCCTGACCAGATTAGTAATTTCTTGTAAATAAGGGGACTGTTTACATAACAGTTTAATATATTAAACTTTGTGAACTTTATCTTGTTTACTGATCACTCATGCTAGCAAACTAAAGCATGCAACCATCAGGCGCTATTAAAGTGCTGGACACAAGTTAATTAATAAAGATTTTGAAGCACAAAATTTTAATGCCTACATTGACAGATTTCTACCATTTCTGCAGTAGCACCAAGCCCTTTTTGAGAATGAACACCTCTTGCACAGGAAAAGATGAAACCCCTTCAAGGTATGCTGAATTTCCTCCGGTCTTATTTTAATCTTCAGCATGGAAATGATGGTTAAACTGAAACTTGAGGGAAGAAGGGGCACCAGCTAATCATAGGACAGTGGAAAATTATTCCACAAGGAGAGATAGTATCCTTTCCTTCAGACACAAATGCTTCCTGGAATCTTCCTTGCATTCATGCAAAATGGCTGTCTGAGGAGGCCTTACAAATAGCTGTGAATAGAAGAGAAGTGAAAGGAAAGATATAAGCATCTGAATGCAGAGTTCCAAAGAATAGCAAGAAGAGATAAGAAAGACTTCTTCAGCGATCAGTGCAAAGAAATAGAGGAAAACAACAGAATGGAAAAGACTAGAGATCTCTTCAAGAAAATTAGAGATACCAAGAGANAGAAAAGGCAGAGGAACCAGAGATCAAATTGCCAACATCTGCTGGATCACTGAAAAAGCAAGAGAATTCTGGAAAAAAATCTATTTCTGCTTTATTGACTATGCCAAAGCCTTTGACACTGTGAATCACAATAAACTGGAAAATTCTGAAAGTGATGGGAATACCAGACCACCTGACCTGCCTCTTGAAAAACCTATATGCAGGTCAGGAAGCAACAGTTTGACCTGGACATGAAACAACAGACTGGTTCCAAATCGGAAAAGGAGTATGTCAAGGCTGTATATTGTCACCCTGCTTATTTAACGTCTATGCAGAGTGCATCATGAGAAATGCTGGGCTGCATGAAGCACAAGCTGGAATCAAGATTGCCGGGAGAAATATCGATAACCTCAGATATGCAGATGACACCACTCTTATGGCAGAAAGTGACAAAGAACTAAAGAGCCTCTTGATGAAAGTGAAAAAGGAGAGTGAAAAAGTTGGCTTAAAGCTCAACATTCAGAAAATGAAGATCATGGCATCCAGTCCCATCACTCCATGGGAAATAGNAGCTGGAATCAAGATTGCCGGGAGAAATATCGATAACCTCAGATATGCAGATGACACCACTCTTATGGCAGAAAGTGACAAAGAACTAAAGAGCCTCTTGATGAAAGTGAAAAAGGAGAGTGAAAAAGTTGGCTTAAAGCTCAACATTCAGAAAATGAAGATCATGGCATCCAGTCCCATCACTCCATGGGAAATAGATGGGGAAACAGTGGAAACAGTGTCAGACTTTATCTTTTTGGGCTCCAAAATCACTGCAGATGGTGATTGTGGCCATGAAATTAAGAGACGCTTACTCTTTGGAAGGAAAGTTATGACCAACTTAGACAGCATATTAAAAAGCACAGACACTATTTCACCAACATAGGTCCATCTAGTCAATGCTATGCTTTTTCCAGTAGTCATGCATGGATATGAGAGTTGGACTGTAAAGAAAGCTGAGCGCTGAAGAGTTGATGCTTATGAACTGTGGTGTTGGAGAAGACACTTGATAGTTCTTTGACCTGCAAGGAGATCCAACCAGTCCATCTTAAAGGAAATTAGTCCTGAATATTCATTGGAAGGACTGACGTTGAAGCTGAAACTCCAATACTTTGGCCACTTTGTGTGAAGAGCTGACTCTTTTGAAAAGACCATGATGCTGGGAAAGATTGAAGGCTGGAGGAGAAGGGGACAACAGAGGATGAGATGGTTGGATGGCATCACCGACTCAATGGACGTGAGTTTGAGTGGACTCTGGGAGCTGGTGTTGGAGAGGGAGGCCTGGTGTGCCGCAGTCCATGGGGGTCACAAAGGGTTGGACATGACTAAGCGACTGAACTGAACTGAACTGAACTGAAAGTAATATAACATTGTAAATCAACTATACCCCAATAAAATGGTTTTTTTTTAGAAATAGTCACCAAATTCAGTAGACCATATTAATAGAAGAGATGCTGAATAAATAGTATAAATAAATATCTGGAAGATAGTATAAATTGAAAAGTTGAGGACAGTTATAACTCGAGTGAGGCTTGATAAATGAATGGGACTATTTCTGTCATACTACGCAGGATCTCATATATTGTTAGAAGTATTATAAACTGGGTATTTCTTTCCTCTCATTCTCTCTTCTACCATTTTAATTAGGCCTTCACTTCCACATCTTCCATGAAAGTGTTCTTGGAATGGATATCAATCACTTGAGTGTTGCTAAACCCTAAAGGTCAATTCTGTTCTTGTTTTAGCAGCATTTGACAAAGTGAATCACTATGTACTCCTCAATATACTCTTGCTGTTGGTTTTATAGATGTGTCTCAGCAGTTCCAGTTTTAAAGAAAAAGAAAACAGTTTAGAAATAAAATAAATTAGAAGTTTAAAAATAGGAGGATGGAAGAATGTATACTGGCGAAAGGATTGCACAGCAAGCTTTTATCAGCCTCTTTGTCCTCCTGCAAACATTGCTGGATGTATACTCACTACAGAAAATACTGAGAGGAACAAAATAATGAGATTGTACTCTTCAGAGTGAACAGGAGCTAACAACCCAAGGCAGAAAACTTTCCAAAAGTGCAATGTGGTAAATTGATTGGCTATAGTTTTGTCATGATTTATTGTATCTGTGTTTCAAGCGAGTCCTTGAACACAAGTGACATTTTCTAGTGTAACATTTCTACATTACCATTATTGTTATCATTATTATTGTCCCCTATGGAATCCCTGTAGGTTTGTTTTCCTAGTACCTCCTCCCTCAAATTTAATGCCACAGATACACTGTATACCTCTTCTCATATTGTATGTGTGCATGCTAAGTCACTTCAGTCACGTCCAACTCTTTGCTACCTATGGACTGTAGCCTATCAGGCTCCTCTATCCATGGGATTCTCCAGGCAAGAATACAGGAGTGGATTGCCATTTTCTTCTCTAGGGGATCTTCCCAAGCCAAGGAGCAACCTCATGTCTCCTTCACTGACAGGCAGATTCTTTACACTAAGCTACCAGGGAAGCCGTCTTATATTGTAGCTGCTGCTAAGTCACATCAGTCATGTCCGGCTCTGTGCGACCCCATAGACAGTGGCCCACCAGGCTCCCGTCCTATGGGATCCTCCAGGCAAGAATAATGGAGTGGATTGCCATTTCCTTCTCCAGGGCATGAAAGTGAAAAGTGAAAGTGAAGTCACTCAGTGGTGTCCGACTCTTCGCAACCCCATGGACTGTAGCCTACCAGGCTCTTCCATCCATGGGATTTCCCAGGCAAGAGTACTGGAGTGGGTTGCCATTGCCTTCTAATTTATACATAGAAATGTAGGATTTTTAACACTTAAGAACCAATTCTGCCTCATTAAGGAAAATATAGCCCCACTAAGAATGCATATTTTGGTCCAATTTCCCCAGAAGGACTTATACGAGAAGAAGCCTGAGGCAACATTTGAAAGTGAAGCAAAAACTAGCAGTGGTCCCAGAGTCCCCTAACGAGGAGTGTATTATTTTCATTATCCCAATGAGAAGAACAACTGGATGAGAACAGTGGATATGAGAACATATAGAAGACAAATGTAGGGAAAAAGTTTGAGAACAAAAAAAACATCAGGAGCTATTTTACTTCCAAAATACCATGAGTATCAAAGGACTACTTCATTGATAAAAGCTTTTAATGGAATAAAAAGCATTGTCACATAAACATAAAGATTGATTTTAAGAATCAAGCCAATCTCAGAAATTTGGAATGTAAAGTCTAAATATAGAAAGTAAGCCATCAGGGTCAAGGAGTCACAAAGTGCTTCACAGAGAGGACTTGGATGCACAATTATGGCATCAATCACTCTGCAGAGAGATTAGGAGCGGAGTGATGATAGGCAGTCACACCCCATGGCAGTGCCACGATGGATTGCTAAGTCAAAACTTTCAGTCTCCTTGATATAAGGTTAAATAAAAAATGCAGTCAAGACTGTGCACTTAGTCAGATGGAAGTGTCAGGGGTCCAACTACATGGCATGTCCAAATGTAAACTGACTGGCGTTATATCGCTGCCATAACTAAATAATGGTGAACATGATTCTGTGATCTGGAGTTGAGCACTGATTCCTCCTGGTTGGTGGCATCTGCTTCATCTGCTCTATCTCCAGGATTAACCCTGGGAGGTTCCTGCCTTCCTCCACTCTGAGACTTGAAATAAGTTGTTAACCCCTCACCCAGCCCAAAACCTTCGCCTGAGATTAAGATGACCACATGAAGTAAACCAAAACCAATCACCATTGCAGTAAATGTCAAGTTATCATGCATTTGGCAATAACACATTTAGAATGTATTGGTTGTGGTTTTTCTCTACCATACTGGACAACACAAATGTAGATCCTTGGGGAAGATAAGAGTGTGGAAATAAGTTTAACAGTAATGGGAAAGAAAGCTGATGAATAAGCGTTTCCTGGGAAACTAAATAGCATAAACCTTAGGGAAACACTAACATGTAGAGAATTCTCTCAGCATCAAATTGAACATTGGGACACAAAGACAACTCAGGAAAGGATTGAGGTCCGATTGGTGAAAATATTTTATCTCCTTGGTTATTTGAGCATGACTACTCAGGAAGTTTTATTGTGGAGAGGTCTGAGGCCATATTCAGACTCAGTGGGAAATGACCCATATTCAGACGCTACAAATGACCAGGAGAGGCTGAGTGTGAGATTGGGAATGTGTTAGTCACAGTGAAAGGTAGTTACAGCTTCCAAATTAGCAAGAAGAAAACATTTATATACACTTACCATTTGACCTAAAGCTTATAATGGTTATGTTATCTATCATATATAATATATATATATATAAATATATAATTTATCATATATATATATCAGCTGCTTTCATATTCTTGAGGAGTGATAAAAATTCTTCTAAAGGAGGAACTTGCTTTTACTCAGAAAATAAAGTTAATAGAAGGAGACTCTTAGCTGGTCTAAAAGGATGCTAAGATACTCTGTGTTGTTGTTGCTGAATCTCTCAGATGTGTCCAACTCTTTGTGATCCCATAAACTGTAGGTCACCAAGATCTTCTGTCCATGGGATTTTCCAGGTAAGACTACTGGAGTGGGTTGCCATCTCCTTCTCCAGGGGATCTTCTAGACCCAGTGATTGAAACTGTGTCTCCTGCATTGGCCAGTTACAGGCACTGTCACCTTACATTGGCAGGCACTGAGCCACCAGGAAGATATTAATACTCTGTACGTTGAAGAAAAAGGATGATCTTTTTGGATACGGGGACTGAGAGAGATCATATATGTTTATTTGGGAGTTCCCCCTGACAAGAGTCCAAAGAAAGTAGTTCTGAGAATATTTGAGAACCAGTGAAAAGGAGAGATAAGGGAATCACTCACTCCATTGGTAGAGAATGAGCTTGAAAGCATCAGGGATATAGATGGACGCTATTGACATGATTCCCCTACAGATACAGTTATTGACTGTAGCCATTAAGGAGCCTAATCTCGAGGCCATTTATATATAATAGATACTTTTAATATATTTTTTAAAGTAATGGCCATGTTGTGCCCACATTTTCTGTACTAAAAAACATTGAACTGGTGATAGCTTGAGGAATTAGTTCAGACCATACTTGTGTTCTTGCTCAAAGGCAACTGGAGGTTGCAGGAACTGATGGTAGGCACGGGGGGTCATCAGATACTAATTCAGCCCAGGCCTGCATGCGAGTGAAGGCACAGGGCTCCCCAAGGAAATGTAACTATCAAACCTGGTTTGGAACCCTGGGATAGAATGAGATCCTGCAGATAAATGGTGTCAGGATTTGAGTGATTTCATCTGGCTCCTGCAGCAAAGGAGACCCCATCAGACTAGAGGTTTGCACAAGATCCATTTTTCTATGTGTTTGAATATTAACTCAGTTTCAGCCATTTTGTTTTATATGCCAGTATGTATTTGTCTCAATATTTTTCAGTAAGACACAAATTGTACCATGAATATACAGCCTTACTTTGAGTTTTCATAGTAGGCACAGACTAAGTCTTAGGAAAAGAAAAAAAAAAAAATACACCAAAAAAATTAAACAAGGTAAAGAAATAGTAAAAGCAAATAGCAGTCATGGCCCCAAGGGTTTCAATTCAGTATAAAATGATAGAGGATATCTCAGTCTGGCTTGACTGAATTTTAAAATTAAGAGGGCAGTTCTTCAAATACAGTGCAGCTGAAAAGTGTTTGTAAGTCTCCAAAATCAGATAATTTATATAGCTTTCAACATGGCCCTTCCATCTTAAATTATACCATTAACCTATAAATTTCCTAACTCAGCTTGTCAAAGTTGTTTAAGAGAATAACCTTTTGATGCCCATGTTTTTGTGTCATATACATGTACAGAGGAACTTTAGTTGTTTTCATGTATTTTTGTGAAAACAGGATAAATTCCCTTCCATGGAGGTAAGATGAGCAAGATAGGAATTCAATTCAGTATTAGAAATTTTTAACAGAGCCTTCATTTAGTTAGCTCAGGACTCTTTAACACTCCTGTAATTTTTATTCCTCATTTTCAAAACGAGATTATGAGACCCTGTTATCTCTGAATACTTTATCCAACACAATCAGTACTAGAATAAGGAATGCTACTAGTTCAGCTCTAAGACCTCAAGGTCACACTGTAAAAGCAGAGAGCAGGATGATGTAGAATTGCCTCAGTTCTGTTTAATTACTTAACCACCAAAAAGGTCACTGTAGGGTAACATTCCTAAGAATAATTCAGGGATTCCCTGGAAACAGACCCCCAAGAGCAAGTGCAATTATGCTTTGGAGAAGGAAATGGCAACCCGCTCCAGTACTCTTGCCTGGAAAATCCCATGGACGGAGGAGCTTGGTACAGGCCACTGTCCATGGGGCCGCAAAGAGTCGGGCACGACTGAGTGACTTCACTTTCACTTTGTATTTGAACATATGTCATATGCCTCATGCTTTAATTTTGTTTTATTTTGTTTTTCATTTTTGTCCATGCAAACAATGATTAGGGACTTAAGGAGTACAGCCTGGAGAGGAGGAAACTCCAAATAGCTTTCTTAAAACAGTTTCGAGCCCAGCTTGGTGTTGTGTAGCCCTAGAGAGAAAACCCAGAAATAGTGAAAGGTTTTTACAGGATTTTACAGGAAGACAGTAGGAATAAGAAGTTCCCCACAGGTACAGACATCAGGGCTGGATGTGGTCAGCTTGCTTGTGCCAGGGTTCATGCAGACTTGAGAAACAGGTGCCAGACACTCAGTGGCACTGGTTCCGAGTGCTGCTTTCCAACCTTCAGGTCTTCAAAATGTTCAATTACCAAGCGATTCCACATTGCTTCAACAAATACAAGTGAGTCCCGCAGGAACTTAACCAAGTTCCAGGAAATACTGTGAGCATTAGGGGGTGCCAAGAGGAAAATAAACAAAAGCCATATCTTTGAGGAACTCACCAGCAGAGACAGAGACAGTTTTACAGTTTGAGTGGGAGCTGTAATATTCTTATGAGTCCTCCCTGACCTTCTGGCCCATTGCTAAGACCCTTCTGTGTCTCTGTTGGCCTTCCTGTGTGACTTCTCACTCCACACCCAAATGACCAGATCAACTGAATACCTCTCCATCACATAGCATGTTCTTTAATGACTAGACTTGTTTGTTGTTTACAATACAAGAATAGTGTGAGATACAGGAAGAAGCATTCAAAAAATAGTTCCTGCTTATTGAGTAAAAACACAGAGCAAGTAGTCACTGCCTTCTTGGGCATTCAAACGAAGGTTCTACAATGGTAGCAGTATGTGGGGTGGGTCTTTGAAGGATCCTCAGTATCCTCAATGTAGAATTATCTCCAACTAGAAGTGAAGCTGGAGAGAAGGTGTGTATGCCTCAGCAAGGTACCAGTGTATGGTGTCCCATGTCTGACCTAAAGCTTGTGAGAGTGAAGGGCAAGTGTTAGGTAGAGTGTTAAGGAAGATCAGAGTCAGCCATCAAAATACAGAATGTCGTAACAGATCATTTGACTTCAGGGTGTAGCTAGTGGTTTTGCATGAGAATTGCCTTGATGACTCTCCTTTTTTCTGCTCTTTTGTCCCAATCATAACTTCTCCAACATCACATTGTCTAAATATTATCTAGTTGTCTAGTAAATCCCAAAACTGAGTACAATGATTCTACCTCTTTAATCTTCCATGTCAAGATTGCCATTGTCTTTCAGTATAAATTTTACTACTTGTGTCTCTCTACAGAAGCCTTTTCTGGGATTTTGGTATGAATAGCATTGTTTGTAGAACAATTGGGAGGGCATTTACATCCTTATTATATTGAGTCTTCTGGTCAAATAGTATGTTATGTATCTCCTTTTATTTAGATGTATTTTGAATTTCTTCATCACCATTTTATAGTTTTCACTATCAAAGTAGTGATGTATTTTGTTAGATTTACATTTAGTATTCCATTTTGGTGGGAAAGAGATTATAAGTGCAATTAATTTTTTTTTACCTTGGTACTCATGTGTTCATTGCTGGGGTATAGAAATATAATGGATTTTCTAGGTATATTTTTGTAGAGTTTGTATCTTTTTTTTTTAACTAAACAATTATGTCATCTGCAAATAAAGATGATATTCTATTTCAAATGTCAAATTATATATGCTTTTTATTTCTTTTGCTTGCCTTATTGCAGCGACTAGAATATCCAGTACTATAGTGATGAGAGAAGATATCTTTGTCTTATTCCACAGCTTAGGAAGAAGTATTCAGCTTTTCATCATTAAGTACGATATTAGGTATAAATTTTTATAAATACTCTTCATCAGGTTAGATGACTCCTTAGTCCTTCTTTGCTGGCAAGCTTCACCATGAATGGATTTTAGATTTTGTCACTCTTTCTGCCTCAACTGATATGATCATGTGATTTTTTTTTTCTTTAGCCTGTTGATCAGGTAGATTATACTGATAGTTTCTAAATGTTGAATCAGTCTTACATTCCTGAAATAAATCCCACTTGGTCATAGCATATAATTCTTTATATACATTGTAATATTTGATTTGCTAATTTGTTTTTATATCTATGCTCATGGAAAGTTTTGTATTTTTATAATATTCTTATTTTGTGTTGCTATTAGGATAGCACTGGTTTCATAGAATGAATTAAAAAAAAATAGTTCCTCTAGTTCAACTTTCTGAAAGTGATTGTGAAAAATTCATTTCTTTTTTGAAGGAATTTGAAAGGATTCACCAGTACAAATCATCTGGAATTGGTGCTTTTGTTTCAGAATTTATCAATGATTGATTCAATTTTAATAGGCATGAGCATATTGTTTTTCTGTTTCTCCTTGTGTGAGATTTGGTAGTTTGCATCTTCAGGTGTACTTGAAGTATCATGATTCATATCACAGTGTTCCTGTAGTATCCTTTTAATTTCTAAAGAGTCTTTAGTGTTAACTCTCTTTCATACCTGGTTTGTATTATTTCTCATTTTCCTTTCTCAGTTTTGCTAGAGGTTTGTCAATTTTATTAATCTCAAAGAAACAGCTCTTTGTTTCATTGATTTTTTTCTCTGTTGTTTTTCTGTTTTCAATGTTATTAACTTCTGGTTTCATCTTTATTACTTCCTTCCTTTTGCTTGCTGTTAGTTCATTTTGTTTCTTTTTTTTTTTTATTTCTTGAGGTAAAAACTTAGGTCAATAATTTAAGACTTTCCTAATTTCTAATGTAAGCATGAAATGTTACAAATTTCTCTTTTCTTTTGCTTTAGCTGTTTCCCACAAATTTTCCTACACTTTTATTCATTCATTTTTTAAAAATTATTTTGATACTTCTTTGATCCATAGATTGTTAATAAGTTCATTGTTTAATTTTCACATGTTCAGAGATTTTCTTGTCTTTCTTTATGCTATCGATTTCTACTTGATCCTACTACGGTTAGAAAACACAATGGAGTATTACTCTGCCATTAAAAAGAATACATTTGAATCAGTTCTAATGGGGTGGATGAACCTGGAGCCTATTATACAGAGTGAAGTAAGCCAGAAAGAAAAACACCAATACAGTATACTAATGCATATATATGGAATTTAGAAAAATGGCAACAGTAGCCCTATATGTGAGACAGCAAAAGAGACATAGATGTATAGAAAAGTCTTTTGGACTCTGTGGGAGAGGGAGAGGGTGGGATGATTTGGGAAAATGGCACTGAAACATGTATAATATCATATAAGAAATGAATCGCCAGTCCAGGTTCAATGCAGGATACAGGATGCTTGGGGCTGGTACACTGGGATGACCCAGAGGGATGGTATGGGGAGGGAGGTGGGAGGAGGGTTCACGATGGGGAACACATGTACACCCATGGCGGATTCATGTTGATGTATGGCAAAACCAATATAATATTGTAAAATAAAAAAAATTAAGTGAATAAATAAATAAAACACATTCTGTAGAGTTCTAATCATATTAAATGTGTTGAGATTTTCTTTACGCCTCAAGATATGGTCTACTTTGGTAATCCCTGGAAAAAGATGTCTTTTGCTATGCCAGGTTGAATGGCATGTTCTTAATTTTGACTAAATGCTATTGGTTGATTTTATTGTTCAGATCGTCCATATTCCTATTGATTTTCTGTCTAGCAGTTCTGTTGACTTCTGAGAAGAATGTGTTCCATTTTCCAACCATCATTGTAGGATTGCTATTTCTTCTTTCAGTTCTATCCATTTTTTGTTTCATGCATTTTGAGGCTCTGCTAGTTGATGTGTACACATTTGGATTGTCATGTCTTCTGGTGGATTCATGTTTTTAATCATGTGTAATGTGCCTCTTTGTCTTAGTAATTTTTCTTTTCTACGGAGTCTATTTTATCAGATATTAATATAGCCACTTTTTCTCTGATTACTTTTAATCTTTCTGTTCTTTAGTTAGCATATTTATGGCTCTTCCTGTATCATTGAAAACTCTTTTGTGAATTTGTCTTCTCTTCCCTAGTGGCTTCCAAATAATCCTCACCAACACTTGCATGCTTAAGTGTGCAGGAGTGCACAGACATGAAAATGCAGATGTCAAAACAAACACACAGATGCAGAAATGCTCAGAAATTGGATTCACTCAGATGTGAAAGCACATAAACATGGAAAACGTAGATGTGGAAACATGCAGACAGTGGGAAACACATAGACATGGAAATATGCAGAAATGGAAACGTGAAGACATAGGAAACGCTCTCATAAAAACATGCAGACATGGAAACTGAAACACATAGACAAGGAAACAAACAGATATGGAAACACAAAGGCATGGAAAGACACAGACACGGGAAATGTGACAATATGGGAAAGGTGCAGACACAGGAAAATGTAGAGACAGAAACACAAACACAGGAAACATGCAGACCCACATGTAGACAAGGAAAAATGTGAACATGGAAACACACAGACGTGGGTGACACAGATGCAGAAACACGTGAGCATGGTAATATACAGTCATGGCAACACACAAAATGGAAACATGCAGATGTGGAAACAGGCAGGTGTAGAAACCAAAACAAAACTTTGACAAAGCAATGCTTTCAGGCTGTTTGCAAAGATCTTCTATTCCAGTGTAATTTATTCTATTGTATTCTCTCTTGTTTTTAAAAGACAAACTGTATTCGTTTATTTATTTAGCTGCCTAGATCTTAGTTGTAGCACACGGGAGCATCCTTACACCTTGTGGGCTCTTCTGTTACAGTGCACGGTCTCGCTAGTTGCGGTGCACAGGCTCAGTAGTTGCAGTGCATGGACTTAATTACTCTGAGGCATGGAGAATCTTAGTTCCTCACCAAGGCTCAAACCTATGTCCCCTGCATTGCAAAGCAGGTTCTTAACCACTGGACCACCATGGAAGTGCCATATTGCATTCTCTTTTATCTTAAATCATATTATGGCCTAATAACATCCTTTTTTAATATAAATTATTTATTTTAATTGGAAACTAATTACAGTATTTTATTGGTTTTGCCATACATTAACATGAATCTGCCATGGGTGTACACATGTTCCCCATCATGAACCCCCCTCCCACCGCCCTCCCCGTACCATCCCTCTGGGTCATCCCAGTGCATCAGCCCCGAGCACTCTGTCTCATGCATCGAACCTGGACTGGTGATTCCTTTCACATACGATAATATACATGTTTCAGTGCCATTCTCCCAAATTATCCCACCCTCGCCCTCTCCCACAGAGTCTAAAAGACTGTTCTATACACCTGTGTCTTTTTGCTGCCTCACATATAGGGTTATTGTTACCATCTTTCTAAATTCCATATATATGTGTTAGTATATTGTATTGGTGTTTTTCTTTCTGGCTTACTTCACTCTGTATAATAGGCTTCAATTTCATCCACCTCATTAGAACTGATTCAAATGTATTCTTTTTAATGGCTGAGTAATATTCCATTGTGTATATTTACCACAGCTTTCTCATCCATTTGTCTGCTGATGGACATCTAGGTTGCTTCCATGTCCTGG